>JAJHSJ010000017.1:58385826-58455636 GCA_021015155.1 Magnolia officinalis | reverse complement strand
TGGACACAAAATAGAAAGTAATGGTTCATATCCAACCTACACAAAGTCTTCATATCTAATGGTTAGGATTTCTCGATAGATGAGAGTTTGAGAGATGGTCCTTTGATATTGGCCTACCCAACCGAAAGGCCTGGGCCCGTCCATGCGTGGAGCACTTGCAAATTGACACGTGTGCAATATCGCAGCCGCTCATCAGGCGGTTATCATCCAGTAGATTCTTGTCCATAAGGAAATCTGGTACGGTCTGTACCTTACACTAATGTAACGTAAATGGAGGGACGAGATCAATTGCCAACCGTCCAAATTCTATGCTTATATATGGACCACTTGAGGCTCAGATCCGCCCTTGATTTAAAATTTGAATCTTCAAAATGGAGGCCGTCTGATGAGTAGGTCCCATATTTCACACGTGTATATTATTCCCACGTGCGAGTTGGCTGTGCACTTAGCAATGTAAGGAGATTTTATCTCGTTGGATTAAAGATGTATAGCATTAAAGATGTCAGCAGGCCGGGCCTAGGTAGTCTTGGCCCGATTTTTGAACTGTTTTGGGCCGGGCCATCAGGCCGTCTCTGTTCAAAATTCTGATTTTTTAGGCCCGATCCGCCCATTGGCAGCCCTACATGGCATGGCTAGATATCCGATCCGGGCAGCCGATATCTCGGCGATAAAAAGAGAATTTGTGTGGATTATCGAGATATTCGGATGGCATTTTTGGAAATGATTCAATACACCGGCCTCTCTCAGCAATGAATGTACCCACATATCTCATCATAATTACAGAATAACCTTATAAATATGAGAAATGATCCAGTGCTATTAGAGCACTGTAAATTATAGTGCTCCTAATTACATTGGGACTCTTAGACAGTCCAATCAATTGATCTATACCGTTGATTATATCTACATATATTTCACTGGCCACCATGAAACAACTAGTAATCTGATAAATATTAACAATTTGATCAATGGTGTAGATATGGACTGTGAAGATCATTTATGTAAAAAAAAAAATTAGGTGCGAGCAACGATTTGATCTATCTATTTGATAGGGAACATAGTGGATTGCTTATGAATCTAAAAAATTACTTTTCTTAGGCAATCCTAACCGTTCAATCCGTCATTTGGACTAAAAGACAGATACAAAAAATGAGGACAATCAAGATGGATTGGATCATCCGATCGGTGTAATTTTTTTGCATGCTAACCAAAAAATTGTATCTTGAACTTAATGGACGTCTCAGATCGATCAATTTGATTGTTGAACCGATGCAACTAGGAGACTAATTAAAATAAAATAAAATTTAAAAATAATCTTAAAAGAGTTACTACTGCCCTGAGAGCACTACAAATTATAGCGCTCCTAGTTTCATAGGGGCACTTCGACCATTCAATCAACTGATCCCAGACTGTCCATTAGCTTGGGGACACATTTCATGTACCACAATGCAAAAAATCACAGCAATCAATTGATCTAAACCATTTGTTATTTAGATCTCTATTTTTAGCCATCTATTTTCAAAGTCATGGATGGGATGGTTAGGATTGTCGTTAAAAGTAATTCTTTGCAAACATAAGTGATCCATGACAACCCTAACAAATAGAGGAATGAAATTGTTTACTAATCCACCTTTTCTATAAACAATCATGACCATCCATTTTATAGTCTCTTAAGTGGATGGTTACTATCCTCAGGCAACCCATGAAATGGTTTGTAGATCTAATGTTACATCAATTGCACTGTCCAAGTCCCGATGGGACTAGCAGCCCTATCTCTAACACCATGATTATGTTTAAAGAGAATATCTCCTTAATTCAATTACTCCCAATTGCAATTAGTCTCGTAAACATTGGTTAAAAGATATATATATATATATATATATATATTTACAAGTATCTAATTAGAGAGACTGTGTTAATACAGCTTTTTAAAACCTACATACCTTAATGACTCAGTGACATCGATCGACTCTATATATTTATCGTGCGTATTGGTTCATGTTAAGATGTTAACGTGAAATAAGCGGATTTAAAAATTAATTGCAAAACAGTAAGGTAAGATGGTTTGCCCATTGTTCCCTTCTCTCCTCCTTGTGTGTAACATACATTCTTGGCTTTCTCTCCTTTTCTCTGTTATTTACTTTGCATGCATCACCTGTGCCATCTCCATATATAGAAAGTTTGGGTGCTAGCTCCACTAAATAATATCTCTTTTATATTTATCTAAGTTTAAAATATTAATTGGTATATTAAGAAAGGAAAAATGCATGTTGTGAAGTACCTAAGTAAATGCATGCATGTATATATATATAGAGGTGGGCACGGGACGACCCGATCCGCTAAGTCAACTCGTCTGAATTGGGTCAAGCATTCTGGACTCACTATCGAGTCGGATTGAGTTCGGGTTAGGCCTATTTCAAAAAACCGTATCAAGTCAAGTCAGCCCTAACCCGGTCCGACTCGACTCGATGCCCAGCTCTATATATACATGCTAATTCATGGATTGAGTGACTCTAGATGTGCATATACACACGAGAGATCTGCATGCATGTAGGGAAGGATTTTGTACACCTAAGCTTTATATAAGATCCACCGTGATATATATTTTGGCCATGCCATTCAACCTTTTTGCCAGCTCATTTTAGGACTTGAGCCCAAACATGAGGCAGATTAAAAGCTCATGTGGACCACATCGTAGCGTCCATCTTGATGTTGATGTGCACATGTGGACCACAATGCAGCATCCATCTTGATGTTGATGTGCCATCCAACGCATGCATAAGGTGATTTAAGACCTAGATGAAGAGAAACAAATATTAGCTGATAAAGCCTTCTACTTTTTAGAGAGTTTTCAACACTAGAGCTTTGGATTTGCATCATGTTTTGGGCTCATGCCCTAAAACAAGCTGTCGAAATGAATGGACGGATAGAATATAATACATACATCGTGGCAGTGCACAATGTACACATCTCCCACAGATCAAAGACAATAGGAAGGGAATCAAACATGAATTCTAGTAGGATTTTAAGAAAATCCATTTTGAAAAGGTGTTGTTCGGATTCCTGTCCTTCCTCTTAAGATGGTGGGAGACATGGGTAGACCTACTCTCAGTGCCACACTGGTCTGGGTGCACACAAATTTCACTCCTATTTTGGAGCTTTGCCAGCCAAGCCCACGCACGTGCCACACACCACACATGTGCCAACATGGCATAAGGTCCCAATTCTAATCCACATCATAAAGGCACCAGTGTATTGATGCCCTAGCCAAAGAATCATGTTGAAGCACTGATCAGGTGGGCCACAGTTTGCAAAAACAACGTATGGCTATGAAGAACTTAACTGAAGTTCCTTTCAATTCTAAATTTTTGGCATTAGAATTCTACTATTTTATACCAGAAGTAGAAAATGGGATGCCTGCCTAAAATACATGGGTTAAATTATTATTTTTTTTAAATTATTATATATTTAGTTAATAAGCATGCTTTAGTTGAGCCAAACTATAAAATTAAGAAACTTCCTTCTAAAAAGCTGGGGTATTAGGTGCATTAGAAAACAGTGAGCACTCCCTTATATAAGGGCCTAGTTAGTACCTACATAACCTAAAGTTGTGATGTTTAGAGCATTGAAAAAAAGGAGCCATCTTCTATATAAAAAAGCCTAGTTAGTATCTACACATCCTAAAGTTGTGATGTTAAGAGCATTGGAAAACAAGGAGCCCTCTTCTATATAAAAAGCCTAGTTAGTATCTACACATCCTAAAGTTGTGATGTTAAGAGAGCATTGTAAAACAAGGAGCCCTCTTCTATATAAAAAGCCTAGTTAGTATCTACACATCCTAAAGTTGTGATGTTAATAGACCATTGGACAACAAGGAGGCCTAGCTTACACGTGTTAAGTGCATTAGAAAATAATATACGCTCTTCCATACAAAGGGCCTAGTTAGCACGTACATGTACAATATAAATGTAAAAACTCTCTTTCCTTCTTTTACTTTTGAGTAAGGTGGTCTTCTTTTTTCTACTTAAATATCTTTCTTTTCTTTTCTTTTTTTCTTTAAAAATAATAGGTTGTATTTGACTACACTAAATTTCATAAGATATCCTGAAATTTTGGACCAAATTAGACTAATTAATTATGAAATTTCATGATATGTGGTGCAATTGATCACACCCATAAAACCCATTTTCATGTTTAAAATGGATTGAATTTTACTGAAGAATCTTAGGGCCTCTATTCTTTTTCCTTAGTGGAGAATCGATCTCTTTAATGTTTATAGTATGTTTTTGAATCAGGTTTGAATAGGCCCACACCGAATCTAGTCATTTTCAGGCATTGGATACCGCATGGTGGCCTCCAAAGCCTCCAGATATCTCTTTCCAAGATCATTGATATTGTACTTCAGTATTCGAATTTCAAGTAGGTGCTAAAATTTTAGGAATGAAGAGTTTTTTAAGCTTTTCTACAATTAAAAGTTAAAACCAATTTATTTCAGCCATTCTACAATACCCTTTTAGAAAATATTTTGAGGATTCATGATTTTTATATATATAAAAAATTTTTAACTTCATTTGTACCAATGATCATGACCGTAGAATTCGGACGCCGTTGATAGAATTCATTACTGATTGTTTTTTTTTTCGAATTCAATTAATACAACCGAGTAAGTAGCAGCTATCGGTAGTGTCCATAGCTTTAAACTTGGCCACTTGATTCAAAACTCTGTTAAATCAACTCGGATCAACTGGTGGTGACCATTTATAGTGAGTTTTGAACTCATGGATTCTACTAATGAAGTAAAGCGCCCAATAACCACATTTACCAGTGCCTGCACATTTAATTAGTTTCATTATTTTACACGGTTTAATGGTCCATAACTATTTTAAAGTATGAGAAATGATTTAGTGGGCCATCAGCGGTAATGTTGTGATGACCCGAAAACACTTCTGTTGGGGAACTGCAGAAGCACACAAAGACGAATCAAGCAAAGTACTTCCAATCGTACAACCAAGTCCAAACACAAACAATCTGAATTTTACATGAAAAAATTCTTGCGAAAAAAAACCATGCCACAAAGCGACGAGTATGTACTATGAAAGTAAAAATTACAAGAGATAGTGTCATTGATTCAAACAAGCCTCGAATCAACTTTACTAGCCCAACTTATGCCCTTGAAATCCTTATGAACGAATTAGAAAGCCTAGAACTCCTGTGCTTCTTCCCAAATCCTTATTACACACCTATATATATATATATATATATATATATAATATCTAATTCGAATAGGAATAAATCCCATACTTTCGCAATTTTGCGCGCCCTCGATTGGATCTTCAATGGGACTTCAATGCAATTGACGATCTATCGATGACATTAAACACCTTCGATGACATCGAGTAGAAATACCAAAAACATTTTAGCAACAAAACATAATTTTAAAAAAAGAAATATATAGGACTTCAATGGCATAGACCGACCCTATTGTTTACAGATTTAAGACATCAACAACAACTCCCTCTTAAATAATCATTCCCTTCAGATTTTGAGTGTCCCCCCCTTTGCAAATCGTGGAAAAAGAAGTCTTCATAGTAAAGTGGAACCATAATGAAGTGGAAGCAAGAGCATTATGTGACAGGATCTTGAGGTGGCTGGAATTTGGGTTGTCCAATCTTGAAATTGAAATAAACTACATGAACTCTGATGTGAGGCATTCATAGGCAATTTCGCATTAGTGGGTGGCCGCTAAATCCAAGATTCATTCCATCAATTTCAAGTCGTCCTATGTAACCAGGGAAGCAGACTCAGCAGTGGATGGTCATTAGATGCTGCCTTCTGATTGATAATCTGGTTATGGAGATTAGATGAACAAAAAAAAAAAAAAAACGTCCAATCTTCTTTTATCACTGCAAAAAATAAAAAACAAAAAACTACAACAATCAAGTGATCCTAAAAATCCTGATTTGATCCATCTTTAATGAACAATCTTGTCCATCAATTTCTACAGGCGACTGACCAGACAGCTCAGGTCATTCGACCATTATGATTTTCAAGGTCGCCGCAAAGGCATCCTCAACCTAATGGACAGTCTGGATAGGTGATGATCTGAACCGTCCATTAAGTACATAACACATTTATTGGGCTACATATAAAAATCACACGCGCGTGGGTGATCCAATCCAACCCTAATTTACCATTATGTTTTGCAGCTATCCTTTTTCCAAGTCATGAATGGAATTGTTAGGATTGCCTCAAAGAACTGACTCTTTGCAATCATAAAAATCTATCATGGCCCTAACGAATTCATGTATCAAGTTGTTAAATGGAGTTACTTTTGTGTAAATGATCCTGACCATCCAGATTAAACTAATCAGATGGTTAAGATTGTCAGATTAGCTTGATGGTAGACCATGAAATGAGTGTTAGGCCTAAATATTAACAGTCTAGGTCAATGGATTCGATTGTTCAAGTGCCCCCAACTTAAGTGGGACCCCTATAACTCATTCGTGCTCTGGGAACTGGAGCATATCTCTTTAACTTATTAATTTACTGAGTCGAGTCAAGCGACGACTAGCTCGAGCCGACTCAGAATTACGCAAGTGATGTTCTTAAGTAGAAATCATGTTCGATCTCAATTGCAAGCTAGGATGGAATTTTGGCCCACTTCTCCCAAACTAGAACAAGTTCCAAATCTCGCGTCGATGCCGAGAATTCACATGCGAAGATATTCGCAATGTACTGTCCACATCAAGAGCAAGACATACCGCGATATCGATAATGAAAAGCTCCAATGTCATGTAAATTGGAATCTTCGGTGAACGTTTATCCGCATTAGCATCTATAGATTTCTTCACTCCACAATGTGGCACATGCCCGTGACAGATTACATCCGCTACAAGTCATTTTAGTCGAATCAAGGACATGTTTACATAAAACAGACATAGACAACGACTTTGCTGTCCTTTAACTAAATTCATTGCAGTTCGATGGTCGGGGTAGTCTGGCATTGCCTTATTTGTTGCTAGAAGGCGAAAAGAGAGTAGTGGGGACCTATGATTGCACAAGAGCATCGATTTATGTCGCACTCATCATAATAAATAAAAATGTACATAAGGTGTAAAAATCGAAAAGTTCCAAAAATAAGAAAAAGAAATGATTAGTAAGATATGATCAAATGGCTATTAATGCATGTCTCCGGCATGTTTAAACAGTTATCGTGATTTTTCCTTTATAGGTTTGAATGGTTTTTTATAATTTTTGGATTCATGATTAGAGTAGGAGAGTTTAAGACTCATGGTGAGTGGAAATCTCTACTCATGTGTGTCACAATGGCATGCATTGGGCACACGTGACATTGTGTGGACATCATCTCACACCGTAGATCAATGGCCAATTATCACACACACACACACACACACACACACACACACACACACATAATATATATATATATATATATAGAGAGAGAGAGAGAGAGAAGAGGAGAGGAGAGAGAGAGAGAGAGAGAGAGAGAGAGAGCTAATTAATAGAATAGCACAAGAAATATCGTAACGTATTATCATTAGATTTCAAAATGTTAGCAATATATATAAATAATCATGATATTAATTCCAAAAATAGTAAAAACCCAAGGAATTTGTTTATATTAATATTATTTAAATTTAAATTTTTTTAATAAGTTACAATAAAAAATCAAAATTTCGGCTATATATTTTTTATAATATCCTGCGAAAACTCTCAAAATTTAAAATCACTTGAGAAATTTCTAGACCGAGGCGCTAGGGTGTTAGATAGGAGAATATCCAAGCCATCATCAGTGGACCACACCAGGTAGATGTTATTGGCTAAAGATACACCCAGATCCATAGCTCAAGTGGTAGATTGAGTGAAAGATACCTCGTTTCAACATTGAGGTCTTCGTACCGATTCCCTAGTGGGGGTGGCTAACAGTGAAGTGGAACTGACAGTGGGTGTGGTAAACTGGCTAAAGATAATTAGGTGGTCCATTCATTAGGTGCACCATGATGTCAGCGATAAGTGGATGTATTAGATAATTTCATCTGATCTTTTCACAACTGTACATTTGCTCAATTAATTATGGCACCTGACATAGTGGTACGGTTCTGATGGATGGCTTGGATATTGCACACGTCTGCCATGCTGGCATAAGTGGTGGAATTTGCATTAGCTTACTTAAAACTAACCCTATCCACTAAAACACTAAAATATCTATGAGTCTACACGTGTAAACTTTACACGTGTGAGTAAACTAATAAATCAAATTTTAGAATGATTTAAACTAAAACCATTTAATGTAGTCATGTGCACAAAATGACACAACCTGTGGATTTGACATGGCCCAGTTGCTAAAATACAGATGAGGGCTTCCTAAAGTAGAAGGTGGCATGCACTACAAATCCAAACACACCAAACACTGGGGACCCACTGTATATGAATTATAACCTAAAATGCATGAATGATCCAACGGATGGATTAGAGGAGATCTAACGGATTGTAACAACAAATTATCACCAGAAAGAAATCAGGTCTGATTAATCAATTTTGAGTACAGGATCAATCTAGAGTGTTTCCATCTACTTGGACTGTCTGGATTTAGTTATATGTAGTGGGTCCCATGAGAAACCTCAATTATAATGAGTAATATATGGTAGTTGACCTTGCTTGCTTCATTGAGCTCACATATGTGATATCTTAATGCAGTTTGTTGAGGACAAAATCTGGATCGCTCTCCACTCCTTGAATAGACCCTGGTCCTGCACAAAGGTTGAGCCAAAGGAGACCCTGGCTAAGCTGGGAGACCCTCTGATGCCTAAGTCAGGTTAAGAAATCGGGGTCTAAGCTGAAAGGTAGAGGGAGAGTGCAAGATGTTGCGTACCTGTAGCATGGGGTTTTCGTGTATTTATACCTAACCATGGGATGGTCTGAATCCGTCAATCACGGCATGATCCGCTTAATCAGGAAGATTTTTCCTGATCATGAAGATACTGCGCGCGAACCAATGATCCACACTCACATTCTGCGCTCGTGCGTATCTGTGGGCGAGGAAAGCGGCCACGTCTACTTATAGTAGCTTCCAAGTTTAGCTTGAGAAGCGTCCGCCTCTGTCTCGGAGTACGCAATCGGCTCGACCCTTTTAATGAGGTAAGATTCAGTCGGTGGTTTGGCCTTCGTCAAATATCGTCTAATGGTCTGAGCCGAACTGTTAGTTATCCATCTGATCTGGTAAACATGGCCTCAGAGTGATAAGGGGCTCGGATCTTCCCACATACAGAAGCCCCCTACTCTTCGAGGTCTGCTAAGAGCTCGGAGAGTAATCATACGGAAGATCAACCGCCTCGTCTATGACTTCCCCTCCGAGTACGTCGTAACCCTTGCGCTTCAAATCTTTATGCTCGCAGGGTTTCCCGCCCATGAGTTCCTGCACAGTGGACGCGTGGTGACGGTTTAGATTTCGAATCGCTGTTCTCCCCTATGACCCGTTGCCACGTATACTTGGAATAATGCCTCGAATGGAGCCTTCCTTATTTGGGCGTCGTTTCGCTTATCCGAAACGCGCCGCTTGATGTCAGAGACGTACTGCCCGACAGTGCCTGAGCCAATGGTATGGGGCCACACGTCAGCTCTGAGGCCAACTTACGACGATTCGGCTCGCGGCCATCATTGCTGGTCATTAATGCAGGGGTCAACCGCGGTCTATATAAACCCTCCTTCGAGATTCCGCTTCACTCTTATATGTTGTGTTTGAGCTGACATCGGAAAGACGAATTTCCTGCGAAGGTTGATTCCGGCCATCAAGGGTTTTTGTCGGGCGATTTCGACCGATTAAGCATTTTCGGCAAAGCGATTCCCGGTGACCATCCGGTGAGTCTCCTTGCATCTTTTTGCATTTCTTTCTTATTAAGATGTCGTCCGACTTGGAGACCATGCGGGGTTACGGTGATGACTCCGAATTAGAGAGTTTTCCGGCAACGGGAGAGGGGCCCTAAGGTACCTTTGAGCTGTGCCCTTATACCCTCCGCCCCGAAAACCGAGGAGACTGGGGCCCGGACTCGCAAGGCTGACAAGAAAAAATCTGCACGGATCTCTCAGACCGCCACCACCGAGGTTGCTGAAAATGCCGGCGAGTGTGCGAGCCTCTGAGGTAGTTCCCGGAGGCTCCATTCTATCGGAGTCCCAGTAATAATGGATCCGTTCGGAGTTTCAAATTCCAGACTCTGTTCGGATAAGGGCCCCTGGGCCCTCGATACCGCGGGGTGCACCTACTGAAGGGGAAGTCGTCTTTTCTCTACGCACTGCAATGTGGGGTTCGTCTTCCTTTGCACCCCTTCGTCCGAGCCATGACTGCGCACCTCGGATTGGCTCCTGGGCAACTACCCCAACACCTAGAGAGTGCTTGTCTCTGCTACTACATCATCTGGTGGCAAGTCGGGAATTCGGAGCTGACTCTGTGGGAGCTGATGAGCCTATACCTGGTTAAGCACGACAGCAACAAGCCATGGTATTACTTCGCGACCTGAGGTAGTAAGGGGTCGGGACTGTTCTCTGAACCTTCCATTTCCAACAAGACTGGAAGAACAAATGGTTCTAGGCTACGGGTGAATGGGAGGCACCTGTGACCAAAGTCGTGGCTCTGACGACTCGGGTTCCAACTCGATTTTCAAAACCAGGTCGGACCAGTTAATTTCTTTTGTCTTCATACTTTCTCCTGTTGTATCGGTCGGACTAAACTCTTTGTTCTTATCTTAGTACTTCTCCCTAGATGTACGCTCATCCTCGATTCGGACCAGAAGAAACGAGTTGTCAAGGTGAATGCGAGGTTGGGGGAGCTTCGTTCCTGGTCGAATCTGATCACTGCCGTCAATCTTCGTTGGTCTGGTCTGTGCAGGTCCCAACCTCTCCCGACATCTTTCAATAAGTCTCTGTTCATTTTGGTTCATTTTGGTGGGATCAGACTCATCCATTAGGGCACTAACTAGTCGTTCCGGCACTAACTAGTCGTTCCTGAAGGTATGGCCGAGGCATCTGGCTCTCGGAGGAGGAAGGTGCCCCAACGACGGAAGAATTGTTGGGCCCCGTGTTCCGGACGAAGACCACTACTCGGAGGAGGCAAGTAACCCCTCGCGGAGAAGGTCCCTCAGGTCCAAAAATTGCGGCTACGACTGCAACTACGACCGTGGCTACGACTCCAATCACGGTCGTGGCGACACTCTACTAACTACGGCCCCAGTTTTTGTCGTAATGGTTCCGACTACGACGCCTGCTGAGGTTTAAGGCCCCAGCAGCCTCGTTCCCGTTCCGGTGACCATAATCCCTTCTTTCTTCCCGCCCGACGCTGCTCCTCTCATCGGGGAGGTCCGTCCATCGGGCCCCTGCATTGCTATCCCTTCGTCATCCGAGCGAGAGGAGGCCGTTCGGATGGCTGACGCCATGATTACTCCTCCTGAGGTTGGAGACGATCTAGGACCCGAGGCCCAGGCCTCAGCCGGTAGCAGGACCGGGTTTGCGGAAGCGGCAGACTCGGCTTATGTAGGAACGAGCGGCAGAAGTTCGTACCGGGCTATCACCTGTCTTGTCTGACGCCTTGGGCCGCTAAACACGCCCCGGAAGAGAACATAGCCCACCTTCTCATCAGTCGGATAGCTCCTTTTTGAACGACATGGCTTCCGTATTCTACATGGTATTTTTACCAACTCCCCATGCCTTTTAGCGTTTGTTGTTTCCGATGGCTCACTTTATTTGTTTCTGTTTAGTCTGTCCCCGAAGCTTCTTTCAGCTCGGGAGAGGGCGGCGGAGTCGAAAAAGAGGGAAGCTGAGGTGGAGGCCCTCAAGACCCAAGTGGGGGTCTTGCGGGATGAAGGCACCCTCTCTCTGACTTGAGCAGGGCGAGCTGCGTCGGCAACTTGCATGAAGATGGGAAGTCCAGAGAGCTTAAGCTGCAGGGGTTAGTGACTGACCTTGACGCTAAGGAGCTGCGATTATAAGGGATCGCAGAAGACTTAAAGGGCCGATACGACGCTTTGTAACTGCTGAGCTGACCCGAGTCAGGGCTCACGCGGACTCACTGGCTCAGGAGAACGCTCGATTGGGTGATGCCCTTGAACGGGTTAAGGTCGAGGGCAGCGGAGGAGAGCAGACCCGAGTCGTCGCTCTGGCAAGGGAGACTGAACGGGCTGAGGACAAGGCTTTTCTGGCCGAGGCGGTAACCGCTGCGGTAGAAGCTTTCAAAAGTCTAAGGAGAGGGATGTTTAGGCCGCCAAGTTTCTACGATCGCGCCTATGACGATTGCATCGAGGCGGTCCTGAGGCTTATATCCGGATCTCAACCTTGACTCTTTATTCTCTCGAGGAAGCTGAAGAATTGCCTGTAGATGGAGTCCGCTCGGATCAAGCCCCAGACACCCAAGCTCGCTCACCACCTGCATAGCTCAGATTTACTTCCCCCCCTTTTTTGTCAAAACCTTTTTGACCTTCTAATGAAGGTTCTTGAATGATTGATTTTTTGACCCTCTGGAGAGGGCTTATGAATGATGATTTTCCTTACATGTTACCGTAATTGTTTTTGAATGTCTATTGTAGATTGTTTGATCGCCGAACTGATTCGTTGGTAGGCTGTGACTTCTTTTAGGGCATGGCCGAGCCGACCCTTTGGCGAGTCACCCTTTTCCAATGCTGATTTGTAGAATTTTCGAAGCCATTATGGCCTGCTTATTGAGTCCGGACCCCCAGGGGGTCGGCTCATCCCACAATTGGTGAGAACCTTCCGCTTTACCCATTAATTCGCGAGCCGACTCCTATGTTAGGGGAGTCGGGTCAACGTTTAGGCTTTTCCCCTAACTCGGGGATACCGTGTAGAACTTTTTGTGTGATAATGTACTAACCCCTTCAAGGGATTAATCCATTGAGTCTGCCCCGCATATGAGATGCAACTTTTCCTTAATAGATGATTCGTTCATGTGAATGAGAAGAGACAAATTTTGTTAGGAGCCTTAAAGGCTTGTGCTCGGAGGCGTACATTTATTGAGAGCCTTAAAGGTTAGCCCGTCATGGATAATAACTATTATATGCTCGGCATTTCAGGGAGGGGGAGCTGACGACCCTCGAGGTCTTCTAGGTGGTAGAGCCTGACTTTGTTGATCGGACGACCCGATAAGGCCCCTTCCCAGTTTGGACCAACCGTACCAGCCCCCGGCTTAGCGGTATTCTGGAACACTCGATGAAGGACTAAGTCCCTGGTCGGAATCGCTAGCTTTGACTCTCGAATTGTAGAACCGTGCCATATGTTTGATGTCGAGCTACAACTCGGAGCTTCGAGATATCTCTGACTTCTTCGAGCAAATACAGGTTTGTGGCAATCTACTCGGAGTTCTGTTTTTCTTGGTAGCTCCTGAATCGGGCGTAGTAAGACCAACTTCTACTGGCACCCATCGCCTCCGAACCGTAAGAGACGCGAGAATGGACACTACAAAAAAACGGGCAAAGGCTACGACTAAATCCATAGCAAAAGCCCTTTTGCTATGGATCTGGTCCGTGGCACGTCCGTCGCAATTGGTGGGGTAGCTAAGGTCTAGCTACGGACAAATATCCGTAGCAATAGATACAATTAGCTACGGGTTTTGTCCGTAGCAATAGATACATTTAGCTACGGATAATATCAGTAGCAATAGATACAATTAGCTCCGGATTTTGTCCGTAGCAATATACACAATTCACTACGGATATTCTCCGAGCTATAGATAGAAATAGCTATGGCTATACAGAAATAGTTACGGATATAATCCGTAGCAATAAATACCAATGTTTACGATATTTGCGGCACTACATACCAATAGCTACGGATATAGTCCGTAGCTATATACCAATAGCTACGGATTATATCCGTAGCTACAGATAGTAATTGCTACCACTACATATTATATTTCGTAGCTATTTTCCCTGTTTTCATTGCAAGAACCTGCTATGATTGATAACTCATCTAAGCTTAATGCAATCAAAGAAAAAAAAATTATGCATTTGTTACAATAGCAATCAAATCTATAATGCATCCTACATTCATATTTCTAAATAAATAATACTTCACTTTGCTCAACCTATCATAAGATTACCACTAAGGCGTGCCCTCATGCATTAACAATGCTCGCGCTTTTACAGAATTTTCTTTCTTCAGACGGTCAAGTTTCAGCAAACATAGAAGATACAGCTTCTTCTTTCCTTGAAACTGCATAAGTAACTTCTGTAGACTTCGACACCAATATCACTTTCATTTCAAAACCCTTCCCTTGAGAAAATGAATTCATCATCCACTAACTATTTAGCTTGTAGCCTGTATAAAACAACAATTGTAGACACAATCAAACAACATGCCTTTGTACACATCTCAAAGGAAGAAAGACCAAAAAAAAAAAGAGCTGGAAAAAAACATTATATATAAAGAAATAAAAATGTACCTACAAATCTTTTAAACTATAGCAAAATCCATAGGTTAGGTTATCGTTATAAGTTATAGGTTAAGGTTTAGTTTATAGGTTTAGGAAATCGGGTTCGGTTTCAGGATCGGGTTTAGGTTTGGGTTTTCAAGTTTAGGTTTAGGTTTAGGTTAGGGAGTTGAGATTAGGATTAGGTGTAGGTTTAGGTTTAGGAATTTGAGAATACATTTAGGTTAAGGTTTAGGGAATTGAGAATAGGTTAAGGTATAGGTTTAGGAAATCGGGTTCGTGTTCAAGATCGGGTTTAGGTTTGGGTATTCAAGTTTAGGTTTAGGTTTAGGTTAGAGAGTTGAGATTAGGATTAGGTGTAGTTTATATTTAGGAATTTGAGAATACATTTAGGTTAAGGTTTAGGGAATTGAGAATAGGTTAAGGTTTAGGTTAGGAAATCGGATTCGGGTTCGAATCGGGTTTAGGTTTGGGTTTTCAAGTTTAGGTTTAGGTTTAGGTTAGGGAGTTGAGATTAGGATTAGGTGTAGGTGTAGGTTAGTTTAGGGATTTGAGAATACATTTAGGTTAAGGTTTAGGTTAAAGGTTTTGGTTAGGTTAAGGTTATATGTTTTGGGCTAGGTTTAGGTTTAAGTTTAGGTTAGGTATAGATTTAGGGAATTGAGATAGTTTAAGGTTTAGGTTTAGGAAATCGGGTTCGGTTCGGGATCGGCTTTAGGTTTGGGTTTTCAAGTTTAGGATCCGGTTTAGGTTAGGGAGTTGAGATTAGGATTAGGTGTAGGTTTAGGTTTAGGGATTTAAGAATACATTTAGGTAAGGTTTAGGTTATAGGTTTTGGTTTAAGTTAAGGTTATAGGTTTTGGTTTAGGTTATAGATTTAGGGAATTGAGAATAGTTTAAGGTTTAGGTTTAGGAAATTGGGTTCGGGTTCGGGATCGGCTTTAGGTTTGGGTTTTCAAGTTTAGGATCCGGTTTAGGTTAGGGAGTTGAGATTAGGATTAGGTGTAGGTTTAGGTTTAGTGATTTGAGAACGTTTAGGTTAGGTTTAGGTTATAGGTTTTGGTTTAAGTTAAGTTATAGGTTTTGGTTTAGGTTTAGGTTTAGATTTAGGGATTTGAGAATAGTTTAAGGTTTAGGTTTAGGAATCGGGTTCGGGTTCGGGATCGGCTTTAGGTTTGGGTTTTCAAGTTTAGGATCCGGTTTAGGTTAGGGAGTTGAGATTAGGATTAGGTGTAGGTTTAGGTTTAGTGATTTGAGAATACATTTAGGTTAAGGTTTAGGTTATAGGTTTGGTTTAAGTAAGGTTATAGGTTTTGGTTTAGGTTTAGGTTTATAGATTTAGGGAATTGAGAATAGTTTAAGGTTTAGGTTTTAGGAAATCGGGTTCGGGTTCGGGATCGGCTTTAGGTTTGGGTTTTCAAGTTTAGGATCCGGTTTAGGTTAGGGAGTTGAGATTAGGATTAGGTGTAGGTTTAGGTTTAGGGATTTGAGAATACATTTAGGTTAAGGTTAGGTTAGGTTAGGTTTTGTTTTTGGTTTAATTTTTTTGTTTTTGGTTTAGGTTATGATTTAGGGAATTGAGAATAGTTTAAGGTTTAGGTTTAGGAAATCGGGTTCGGGTTCGGGATCGGCTTTAGGTTTGGGTTTTCAAGTTTAGGATCTGGTTTAGGTTAGGGAGTTGAGATTAGGATTAGGTTAGGTTAGGTTTAGGGATTTGAGAATACATTTAGGTTAAGGTTTAGGTTATAGGTTTTGGTTTAAGTTAAGGTTAGGTTTTGGTTTAGGTTATAGATTTAGGGAATGAGAATAGTTTAAGGTTTAGGTTTAGGAAATCGAGTTCGGGTTCAGGATCGGCTTTAGGTTTGGGTTTTCAAGTTTCGGATCCGGTTTAGGTTAGGGAGTTGAGATTAAGATTAGTGCGTAGGTTGTTTTGTTAGGGGATTTGAGAATCCATTAGGTTCAGGTTTAGTTATAGGTTTTTGGTTTAAGTTAAGGTTATCGTTTTGGTTTAGGTTTAGGTTATAGATTAGGAAATTGAGAATAGTTTAAGGTTTAGGTTTAGGAAATCGGGTTCGGGTTCGGGATCGGCTTTAGGTTTGGGTTTTCAAGTTTAGGATCCGGTTTAGGTTAGGGAGTTGAGATTAGGATTAGGTGTTAGGTTTAGGTTTAGGGATTTGAGAATACATTTAGGTTAAGGTTTAGGTTATAGGTTTTGGTTTAAGTTAGGTTATAGGTTTTTGGTTTAGGTTTAGGTTATAGATTTAGGGAATTGAGAATAGTTTGAGGTTTAGGTTTAGGAAATCGGGTTCGGGTTCGGGATCAGCTTTAGGTTTGGGTTTTCAAGTTTAGGATCCGGTTTAGGTTAGGGAGTTGAGATTAGATTAGGTGTAGGTTTAAGTTTAGGATTTGAGAATACATTTAGGTTAAGGTTTAGGTTATAGGCTTTGGTTTAGTTTAGTTATAGATTTAGGGATTGAGAATAGTTAAAGGTTTAGGTTTAGGAAATCGGGTTCGGGTTTGGGATCGGGTTTAGGTTTGGGTTTTCAAGTTTAGGTTTAGGTTAAGGGTGTGGCCCCTGCAAATACAAATATAAAATGGCCTGTCCAAATGGCCAGGCCCTTCCAATGCTGTCCATAGAAAATGGACGGCTTCATCATGGTCATAACAGCGGTTCCCACCTTCCAAGGACCCCCGCTCATCCGGATAGCTCCGACGCACATCCGGGTCTGCTCCATTAATTTCGAACAAATACATAAACACGGCCTGTCCAAATTGTCAGGCCCCTCCAATGCTGTCCATAAAAAATAGACAGCTTCATCATGGTCATAACACGGTTCCCAACTTCCAGGGACCCCCGCTCAACATCCGGATAGCTCTGACGCACATCCGGATCTACTTCATCATTTTCAAGATAATATATAAACATGGGCCTGTCCAAATGGCCAGCCACTTCATCAATGAATCATATAGTATGAAGGAAAGAAGACTCACACCAATTTATTTAGCAAGGAGAGAAAGTGTGAGTGCTTGGAATGTCACCCTTTCTTTGAATAATGGATGCATATTCCACATTGCAATCTGAGAATGAGTAAGTTTTTTTAGTTTCTCCGACAATGCAAATTAATGGGCACAAATTTACATATAAAGATTTTAAAGATTGTAAAACATTCCAAGACATTAGTTGCACAAATAATGGATGTGACATACCAAGACTATAGGTGCCCATTTAGTGTTATATTTTTCCTATTTAGTGTTCTTCAGACGATATAGTTTTCCTCAAATGATAATGGGTTATAGTTTTTCCTATTTAGTGTTCTTCCCTTGTGATTGGGTAAGCACCTTTTGTACAAATTTTTCTCTAAGGCAATGTGTATAAACATTGAAAAATACCTGCAGGAGGCGTTGCAAATTCAGAGATGCCTTTTGGAGAATCTTCTTTCATCCAGCATTTGCTTCTTCAGTGCAAAACTACCTGCATTTAAGGAAATCAGTCTGATGAGTAAGATTATTATTTCTTTATGTTCCATCTAGGTATAGGCCCAGTCAGCATATTCCTAGTTAAATACCTAAATGGTGGAAAAAGAAAAAAGAAAAGAAAAAGAAAGAAAGAAATCTCCACTTCATTGTTATCAAGCGTAAGCATTGACTCAGAAAGCAGTAAGCTGCACCTGTTGCAGTTCTGGGGCTACACCTGCTGCGGTTAATTAAGCTGAATATATGCTTGAACTTGCACCATAAACACAAGTCAAGCCAAACAGTCCCTTGGCTTCCACATGCCACGTTTCTGTATCATCAATCCCATTCTAAAATATTGTTTGTGACAGATTAGAGGAGAATTAAATGCAATGTAGACAAATAAAAAAACAAGGGTATATGCAATGCAGACATATACAATGCAGACAATTGCAATGCAATCCTAATAGTTTTCGAATCCTAATGGTTAAGTAGATTACATCAGGGATTGCAAATTAACAAAGTATAGTTATAAAGAACCAAAATGACTAGACATAAAGACAATTAAAATTGGTGAAAACTACAATTTAGTACATCCATGTCACTACTAAACCTACTTTCCAAAAACAAATGCAATAATATGAGACAAGTTAATTAATATGGTGGTGGAGTTACTCTCCTCGGAGGGCGAGCCCCTTGAAAATCCATACTGGAAGTTAAGGTTTGATCAGATCAAGACAAACATCATCACCACATTGAAGCATATCCCGAGAGAGGAAAATAAAGTGGCAGATGATCTGGCTCGTATGGGCAGCGCCACTCAATCAAATAGGATCTTCACAATTGCCTCAATCCTCCTCTCCTTTCCAGAGGGGAGTTGGTTATGGATCGGGCGGGCCTTGGCTCGGTTAGGGAATCTTAAGCGACCCTTCCTTTTCCCCATTTGTCCTTTCTTGCCCGAATGTGTAATAGGCTGTTCAACTTTTCCTCATAAAAGAATACAATACTAGTTTTACTAAAAAAAAAACAAAAAACAAAAAAAAAAATGTCTAGAGCGAATTTTGTGCATGCATACATGCATATGACAAACATGCATGTTAATCTAGACTCTTTAAATCGTCGCTCCCACTATGGATGGTGAAGATCCTAAAAATCATTGATGAAATGGACCATTGAAAGAAGATGCAAAGCAGGTTCTGGTAAAACTGGTGAACACACATAGCCAATTGTTGCGTAGTTGCTTTGTTCAAGAAAAAAGTCCTAAACATGAGTTTAAGTGACAATAAAGAATCATGCACTAGTTGTAAATTCAGACTACCACTATGAGAACTACGGATTTTCTTTTCAACACTAAACAGCTCCAAAACTTCTGCTTTGCTGCTAGAGACTGTGGATAAAATATATGAACACAATCCCCATCAAAATCCGCACCTAGGGGAGCACATAAGAGGATTGATCTTAATAGTATGGTCGTCATGCACATAGAAAATGCTTGTAATAATGTTTATGAGTACTAGGTGGCCTATTAATGAAACAATGTCTCGTCCATAATACGCCTATTTATGTTTTGACCAAATTTCAAATATTTATGACCTTTTGAACCTTCCCTAATTGCGTAAGTGGCTGAACCATCTCTGTATGTTACACATAATTTGTCATCCACTAGTTTCTGTAAATGATCCATGTTGTATGCCGTGACCTTCTCTTCAAATGTGATCTTTTGGGCAATTTCTAATGGTAAACCAATTTCTAAAGGTAGGCATGGTAGCTCAAATCATAACACAAAGACATGATACTTACTTTGCATGTATGAAGACAGGGAAGCTAAAAACTCTTTGGCAGGCTCCTGCAAATATCTTCACATTAATGGGCATCATAATTTATTTTTTTGTTCATGCACAAATACTAGTTGGAAAAAAGGGGTTAAACACCAATAACAGGAAAATCATCCAAATGGGCCCTAATAGAACACGCATCAAATATGATTGGGTTAATTGGGGCCCATTACTTGAAAATACAAAAAAAGAAGAAGAAACCCAAAAACAAAAAATGATTATTTATCTGCCTTGCATGTTTTTCCCAACTCCCAAAGTGATCCATTCAACTCAGATTCATCAAACACACCCTTAATTTTGTATTTGGATATGAAAATAGGCATATAGATTTGGTCAAAACCACAGTATAATCTTCCTCCAAGCTCAAGGTGAAGAAAAAAGAATTTTTTTTTTTTAAAAAAAATGGAAAACAATAGGCCAATGGTCTGGATTACCGAACCATGGGTCCCATTATGGAATATAATGTTTGTCCTTGCACAACTACAAATGGGAATGTAAAATTTGTAAACAAGCACACTACTCTTAAACAACATGAATGCAATTAACATCTACAAAAAAAAAAGAAGAAGATAAGTATTAAATAGGTGCATATAAAGAAAAAAATATTCCAATAAATTTAAATTTTTGAACGTACCAACTGATCCAATCATATGTCGAAGAAGAGAGGCAACATGCACATGGAGAGAGGAAATGAACCTTTCCAACTATTTTTTGCTGCAACTAGAAAGTAGAAAACGGGAACAGATCCCGATCGAAGATTTTATACAATGCCTTGTAAACAACAAAGCTAAAACAGATTGACAAAAAAAAGAGTATAATAAAATTTCTAAAGACCCGCATACACGCATTCACTTTGCTACTACAAACACGTAAATAGTCTAAACTAGATTTTAATCAATTACTGTGCATGAGGAGTCATGCCATTTGCATTCCTAAAACGATGCCCGGCAACAATGACCGGAATCCCATGGTTTCCTGCAGCAACAATGACCGAATCCCATGGTTTCCTGCATAACAAAGGAGAAATGAACTTACATTAACACCTGCAAGTTTCGAGTTTTTCTTCATTCATTCCTCCCCAAACTTGTCCTTCCCAATGCAACCCATATAACTGGTTGCGCCAGGAATTTGTAGCATCCACTACAAAACACATTAAAAACTCAACCTATTTGAACAATGAATTACCCAGAATAATCAGCAGCAAAATAAAAATAAAAATAGCAATCAGTAAATACATACCTGGGCAGCCTTGATTGAATTCTGAGTAGCCCCTGGATATATCAAAATAGCATAAAACTGAAATGTTAGTCTGCGTAAATGGATATAAAAAATGTATAAAGAAAGGTAATGACTTCAAAGAAAATGTCATGTGTACTATTTCTAAGTGCTTGTGAATCAAGCGTCATACACAGCCAAAGTATCATAATTCTCCTTTTTCGAAAGAAAATGTCATTAGCAAATAAATACAGACCCAATAAAATGAAAATAGTAATCTGGGTTTATAAGATTGTTTCTACAGAAACAAAACAGCAAAATAAAAAACAAAAAACAAAAAACAAAGGAACTTGAAAGGTTGAATTAAATACTTACATCGGCACATGCTTTTCCTCTGCAAGAATAGCATTATTCAACTTGTTTCATGTTCAATGGTTGTTTCTCTCCTAAAATAATCTCCTCGCATGTAGTAAGACATACAACATCCAGACATTTCATCAAAATTATAAAATTCACGTAATTTAAGGCATATTGCCAGAAAAAGGCTAGCAGGATGTGAGATTAATGATAAGATACTATTGTCTTTTTTGTCTTTAAGCTTGATATTGATGTGCAAATGAAAACAAGCAAACAGACATCCATCCATAAGTTAGCAACTTCTAATATAAATAAATTTTATTTGTTTCTTTTAAACAAAAAATTGAAGAATTTCTGATGCTTATGGGAATCTTGGAAAATGCAGATTTCAAGGGTTCGAAATTGGCCAGCACAGAGGCCTGAAAGACAAACAAAAAAAAGCAACACAACTATCTCATAACAGATATCCAGAGACGAGCTAAGAGCCCCATCTTAGTAAGGTAATTGGTCTCCTCATTCACCTCCCTAGGATCAAGTGTAAAGACACCAGACAATTTCCACGAATATCAATCCCCTCTTCTGTGTCATGCCCAAAGAGCAACATGCACTCTTATGGGTGAAGATAATATGTGGTGTCTAAACTAACTTAGCTTCATGTTGCATACTAACTACTAACAGGTAACAAGCCAGCAACACCCATACTCTAGTGAAATTACTCACGACATTGGCATTATTATGAAAAAAAAATAAAAATGCAATGAGAAAATGCAGCATGATGATTGCTGATAGATGCATCATGTGCAATTAAGAACTGGAATCAGTCGATCATATTTTTATTCACTGTGCTATGGCCAAGTCTGATTGGAATTGCTTCTAAGGAAGGTTTGAAATCAGCTGGATCTCCAATGCTTCATTTGGGGATTGGTTTTCTTTGGGATCCTATGGAGGATTTGGAGGGAGAGGAACAATAGGATTTTCAAAGACAATCTTCTAGCGCTTTTTTTTTTCACTTGCATGTGTGCTTAGAGAAACCCCATTAACACATTTGTCCATCATTTTACAGGCATGCATACATTGTTGATCATGCATATATACAAGCATCCATATAAACAATGGGAAAAAGAAAGACCAAACTGAAAGCATACCATTTTCCCAAATCACATCTCTTTGGCATTTTAACAAACAACTGTCTGCATTTTTTTTTTCCAAATACTAAGAGAGGAGATGCCAAATAATTAAATGGGAAAAGAAAGATGCATATCAATAACACTTATGGTTGCTAATTGATAGACTGTTAAAACATCCCAAGCTTACTTTTCATGTAAAATGTCAAGTTTCAAAGTAAAATTTACAGATTTTCTTCAAATAATCCTACAAAAACAAGGACATTTTTAAAGATCTTATAAAATATCCATAAACAGATGGTGTCAAGTCATAAAAAAATCTACAGCAAAAGGTTCAGATCCGCACCACGCAAAAGAATCAAAAGCCAAATTTAAACTGAAACGAAGAAAATCAAGAGCTATTCCTCAGAATCCATACTCAGAGAATAGAAACACCAACTTTCAAAGCCAAATCAGCAATATCACGGGCAAAAATCCTTCAAAAATGTGACGTTTGAAACCATTACTCACATTATCACACTAACAACGTCAGATTTTCTAAAAAACAGAGATTCAAAACCAAAATGAACAAACAAATCAAAAAGGCAACATCACCTCTCAGATTGGCAATAGGTTGGAGCTCAACAACGTCTATTGTTGTTGATGACCGGAGATGCGGTAGGGTTTCAGCGGTTGGTGGATGTGGTGTAAGGATTACAGATCAAGAGTCGGACAGGGAGAGGAAAATGAGAGAGAGACAGAAGGGGAAAACCAGAGCCCGAATAGAGATCCAAGTTGCAGCACCTACAATAGACTGATCGATTTGGTGTTTTTGTTAGCGCTTTCCGGGATGGAATATCCTCTGATCGGGACATCTCTTGTTCAGAGATCGGGCTTGGGAGAAGGAACCGCGAACCAATGGTAAAACGAGATGGATTTTGGTGATCTAGGGCTGGTAAGAGTTGATGTGGGATGTGGGATGTGGGACGTGGGTTGCTGGAAGACGAGGATTCAACGAGAGAGAGAGAGAGAGAGAGAGAGAGAGGCTTGAGAGAGTGGGGAAAAGGGTTAGGGTTAGAGAGAGAGGCTGAGAGAGTTTGGGGAAAAGGTAGGGGTTTTTTATTTGGGTGCGGAAATTTTTTGGGCGGGGGGATTTTTTCGGGCGCGGGACGGAGCGGAAACGGACGATCCTATTAGGCGCTCCGTGGGCCCCATTGTGATGTATATGGTCTATCTACACCGTCCATTCCATTTTGAGAGCTATTTTTATGGAATCAACAAAAAAATGAGGCAGATCGAAATCCCAAGTGGACCACACCACAAATCAATGGTAGACGCTTAATCTCTACTATTTCCTATGATGTGGTCAACTTGAGCCTTCGATCTACCATCTTTTTTACATGCATGCATGAAAAGAAGTATCAAAATGGATGGACGGCTTAGATAAAACATATACACTGTAGTGAACCCCATAGAGCCCCTACAGAGCCTCAACCTGTAGCTAAGAAGCGGAGGAGGAAGTAGCTTTTAGCTACGGATTAAAACCGTAGTAAATATAGCTACGGTTTATATCCGTAGCCAAAAACTCTCAAAGTTCGTAGCCTTTGGTCAATTTTTTGGTAGTGGGAGTTTCTCCTGTTGAGGACTGAACTTGGTCCTGTGGCCCAGAGGACGAACAGAAGTTCTTCGGCCCAACTGCCTTTTGTTTTTTCCAGTTTGTCTTGAGATGATGCTTGATGACCTTATTGACCGCCTCCACTTGTCCGTTCGACTGAGGATGTCGGGGAGAAGAGTATGCATTCTTGATATCGAGCCCTCGGCACATGCCTCAAAATTTATCGTTATCGAACTGTCGGCCGTTGTCTGATATAATGGTTCGCGGAATCCCGAATCGGCAAACAATGTTTTTCTAGACGAAGTCAATCACCTTCTGCTCCGTAATTTTGGCAACGGGCTCAGCCTCGGCCCATTTGGTGAAGTAGTCAACAGCAACAATGGCGAATTTGACTTGTCCTTTCTCCGTGGGTAGAGGACCGATAATGTCGATTCCCCACTGAGCGTATGGCCAAGGGCCGCTCATAGGGATCATTTCTTCTGCGGGTTGCCTCGGCACGGCCGCGAATCGCTGGCATTTATCACATTTTCGGACGTAATCTTTGGAATCTTCCTTAATAGTTGGCCAGAAGTACCCTTGTCTGAGTATCTTCAGGGCTAAGGCTCGACTGCTGGAATGATTTTCGCAGATTCCTTCATGAATCTCTCGCATGACGTATTCCGCCTCGTCGGCCTGGAAACACATGAGGTAGGGATGAGAATGTCCCTTCTTGTACAAGATATCATCCAGGACGATGTATCGGGCTGCTCTAACTTTGAGTCGTCTGGCTTTCAGCCTGTCCGAAGGGATCTCACCTGTAGTGAGATAGTTAAAGATCGAGTCCATGCAGCTCGGATTTGCTCGGACTGGGTTGACTTCCTTCTCCTTCCTGCTAATGCTTGGTTGCTCTATGAATTCGAAGGGGATGATTCGCGGGATCTTCCCCTCCGCAGCTGAGGCGAGCCACGGTAGGGTGTCAGCCCATGAATTTTCTGCTCTCGGGATTTGGTGGATCATGCAGTTCCAAAACTTTTTAATTAATTTCCTCGCCTCATCATGATAAGCGACCATCCTCATTTTCTTAGCCTCGTATTCGGTAGAGATATGATTTACCACTAGCTGGGAGTCGGATCGTACTTGAAGAGACTGGACACCCAGACTCGCTGCCAATCTGAGTCCGGCTAGCAAAGCTTTGTATTCCGCCTCATTATTCGAGGCTTTGAACCCTAATCTGATTGCGTACTGAATGGTCGTGAGTCGGGAGCGATCAAGAGGATCCCAAGCCCGGGCGCCCCCTTTGACATTGGATGAACCATCCACATGGAGAACCATTCTGGATCTAATACTGCCTCTTTGGTCCTTTCGGTAAGGGGCAGCTAGGTTCGTCTCAACCTCAGTTCTGATCTCTCTGGTGCTCGGAGTAGTGAATTCAGCGATGAAGTCGGCTACGGCTTGACCTTTGATTGCCGTTTTCGGACGAAACTGAATGTCGAACTCGCCGAGTTCGATGGCCCACTTGGTCATCCGACCTGACACCTCGGGCTTCTGAAGAACTTGTCTGAGGGGGGAGTCTATCAACACTATCACAGAATGAGCCTGAAAATATGGGCACAATCTCTGAGCTGAAACGACGAGGTTGTGCGCTAGTTGTTCTAGGGGTGAGTATCTCATTTATGCCGGTACCATAGTTTTGCTCACATAATAAACATAGTGCTGTTTACCTCTGACTTCTCTGATCAGAGCCGAGCTGACTGTCGAGGCTAAGACCGCGAGGTAGAGGAATAGAGGTTCACCTAGCCTTCTTCAGGTTTGGACAGCAGTGGGGTGAACCCAGGTAATGCTTCAGTTGCTAGAAGGCCTGTTCGCACTCCGACGTCCACTCTGCCTTCTTGTGACCTTTCAACTGTTGAAAGAAGGGGAGACACTTATCCGTTGCTTTGGATATAAAATGTTCGAGTGCCGCGACTCGTCCTGTGAGGCATTGTATTTCCTTCATTGTCCGAGGTGAACACATGTCGAGGAGTACTTTTGATTTGTCGGGGTTCGCCTCGATACCTCTCTCTGACTGACTTGGAAACTGAGAAATTTTCCCGAGCCGACTCCGAAAACACACTTTGTTGGATTCAGCTTCATCTGGTATTCTCGGAGGACGGCGAACGTTTCTCCAAGATCCGTCAGATGATCGACGCGACTTTGATACTTTTTACTAACATGTCATTGACATATACTTCCATTGTGTTCCGATCTGTCTGGAGAATATCTGATTTACTAGCCTTTGATACGTTGTCGCAGCGTTTTTCAGGCCAAAGGGCATGACCCGGTAACAGTAGAGTCCCTTGTTTGTGACAAAGGTAGTCTTCTACCTGTCTGGGGGGTACATCGCGATCTAATTATATCTGGAGTAGGCATTCAGGAAAGAAAGTAATTGATGACCCGTCGTGCTGTCTACTAGCTGGTCGATCTGAGGTAACGGGAAACTGTCTTTCGGACAAGCTTTGTTTAAATCTGAGTAATCCACGCAAACTCGCCACTTTCCGTTAGCTTTCTTCACCAGCACCACATTTGCGATCCAATCTGGATAATTCACTCTTCTATAAATCATGTGTCGAGCAGAACAGAAACCTCGTCGGCTATTGTTTCATACCGTTTGGCATCGAACGACCTTCTTTTCTGCTTGATAGGTTTATGATCTAGATCTACATTCAGTCCGTGGACTATGATTTTCAGAGAAATCCCGGGCATATCTTGGTGAGACCATGCAAAGACGTCCC
Organism: Magnolia officinalis; assembly: GCA_021015155.1. Classification (NCBI taxonomy): domain Eukaryota; kingdom Viridiplantae; phylum Streptophyta; class Magnoliopsida; order Magnoliales; family Magnoliaceae; genus Magnolia; species Magnolia officinalis. The sequence continues at coordinate 58,428,859 of JAJHSJ010000017.1, read as the reverse complement.
TATGCTGTCGCAGGAATGTTAGGACTTCGAGCCGTTGTTCTGAATTCAGTGAAGTCCCGACCTGAACAGTTCTGCTCGGATCAGCTTCATCAAGCGGCACTTTCTCCAGGTCTTCCACGGACGAGCCTTCCATAGGCCCTCTAGGGTAGGACGTTGATAGTGAGCGTCTGCTTAACTGACCCCTTCCTTACCACCACTGTATAACATCTTCGAGCTTCTCGCTGATCGCCTTGGAGGTAACCTATCCCGCCCTCGGCGGGGAATTTCATCATCAGGTGGTAAGTAGAAACGACCGCGCTCATTGCGTTAAGAGATGGTCTGCCCAGGATAACGTTATGTACAGACGGCACATTGACAACTAAGAAGTCCACCATAAGTGTGACTTGATGTTGTCCTTCTCCCGCAGTCACTGGGAGGGAAATGGCTCCTTCGAAAATTACTCTTTCCGCGGCAAAGCCGTGCAGAGGGGTCTTCACAGGTTTGAGATGAGATCGTAGAATCCCCATTCTTTCAAAAGCCTCAAAGTAGAGCACATCGACCGAGCTCCCGGTGTCAACCAAAATACGGTATACTTTATGATTCGCTATAATCATGGTGACTACTAGAGCGTCATCATGCGGGTGCTGAATACCGCGCGCATCTTCTTCCGTGAACGTCAGAATGCACGGACTGACTCGAAGTTTTTTACTGGGCCGTTTGGTTAAGTGAACGTAGTATTCCAGTTCAGACTTCCTGGAGTGAGCCTTTCGTGCTCTATTTGAATCTCCTCCGCCGGACGAGCCCTCGAAGATGGTACGGATTTTGGTGGGCTCCTCCACGACGGTATTTGGCTGCTTCCGCTCCCTTTCTTCCCTCCGCGGCTTTTCCTTCCTTTGTGTATCGACGCAGTCGTCCTTTTCGAATAAGGGCTTCGATCTCATCTTTGAGGCCAACACAGTCATCCGTATTGTGGCCGTGGTCTCGGTGGAAGTGACAGTACTTGCGCTTGCCTCAATGGTCAGGATCGGCTCTCATGCAGACAAGCCATTTAATAATTTTTCTCATCGGATGTCTAGTAGATCTGTTCAGTAGATGTGTTAAGGGAGGCATAGGAATGGAACCTTTCCTCAGGCCTTCTGTTCGGACGTCGATCACGAGGAGCGCGATCGTCGGTCCCTTTGTTAGGCATCTGAGATTCCTCGTTCCTGGCCTCTTCCCTTTGTCATTCGGTTCAGTCACCTGAACACTTTTCCTGACATTTGTGAATTCCTCCACGTTGGTATATTTTTGAGCTCTGGTGATAAGTTCGGCCAGCATTTTTGGCAGGTTCTTTCCGATGGAGAAAGTAAACTTCTCCTCTTTTAGACCACTGAACATAGCAACGAGCGTCATTTTGTCGTCATAGTCTTCTATCAACAGTGCTTCCTCGTTGAAACAAACGATGTAATCTTTTAGCGATTCCTTCGGCCCTTGCTTGATGGCCAGCAAGTGAGTGTTGGGTTTTCGACTTCTCTTACCGCTAATGAACCGGTAAGGAATAGTCAGCTCAACTACGCGAAGGAATTGATGGAGTTCAGTTTGAGCTGTCGGTACCAACTCCGAGCGGACCCCATAAGTGTGATCGAGAACCCCTAGCACATCATTGTGTCCGTTGCTGTCTAGATTTGTATCTAGGAGCGATAGGCTTCCACGTGCTCAGAAGGGTCCCCGGACCCGGATGACAGGAGGTATCCGGAACCTCTGAGGCATCACCTCGTTCATTATTTCCGAGCTGAAGGGAGGTTCGGTCTCTTCCATCATTGCCTGGACGGCAGCGGGAACTGACGTTGATTGTTGCTTCTTTTCTTTTCCAGAGCTAAGAACTTGTTGTTGAGCTCCTCAACCGCTTTCTCCCACGGGTCCCTGTTTTTCGCCACGATTTCCTGGATATTTTTCATCTCTGAATTTCTCCTTCCCCTCCATCGTTCCAGCCGGTGATGGAGATCTGTTGGTGCCAGGGCTGAGGCAACCGAGGCATCGATCGGAGCTCGTGTCACGGTATTCCGAGCCGAGGGTCGGATTTGGGTCAGAAGATGTTAGTGACTTGATACGGGCACTTGAGGATGTTGGGGTGCCTCGGGTCTCATACTCCTTGGCACGGAGTGAGCTTCCACAACCGGACCGACTGGTTCAGGGACAGGATCTTCTTGAGCCGGATGCAACTGCGGCTCCTGTTGCTGCTTCATCCTATTCACTTCATCACGCAAGGCTTATATCTCGCCCTGCATGGCTCGATACTTGCTCGCCCGATTGCGAGAACACTGGGAAGGTCCCGGGACCGATTCCGCATGAAGTAGCGAGGAGAACGAGTTTGCTCGTTCTGTTCTGGTTCCCGCGCTACTGCTTTCTTCTCTTCCTCTTGCCATTATACTCGAGAATAGGAACCTGACTTTTTGTAATGTTTCCCAAGACGGCGCCAAAAAATGTTGAGGACAAAATCTAGATCGCTCTCACTCCTCCTCGAATAGACCCTGGTCCTGCACAAAGGGTAAGCAAAGGAGACCCTGGCTAAGTCGGGAGACCCTCTGATGCATAAGTCAAGTCAAGGGAATCGGGGTCTAAGCTGAAAGGTAGAGGGAGAGTGCAAGATGTTGCGTACTTGTAGCAATGGGGTTTTCGTGTATTTATACCTAACCATGAGATGGTCTGAATCCGTCAATCACGGCATGATCCGCTCAATCAGGAAGATTTTCGGATCATGAAGATATTGCGCGCGATCTAATGATCCACGCTCCACATTCTGCGCATTGTGCGTATCTGCGGGCGAGGAAATCGGCCACGTCTACTTATAGTAGCTTCCAAGTTTAGCTTGAGAAGCGTCCGCCTCTGCCTCGGAGTACGCAATCGGCTCGACCCTTTTAGTAGGTAAGAATTCAGTCGGTGGTTATAGGCCTTCGTCAAACATCGTCTGATGGTCTGAGCCAAACTGTTAGTTATCCATCTGATCTGGTAAACAGGCCTCGGAGTGATAAGGGGCTCGGATCTTCCCATAACACCGTTAATTAGCCTTAGAGGGATAAAGAGTACATGAATCAAAGGTAAAGTAACAGAGAGAGACTTAGTAAAAACATAAATCAATGGAGAGAGAGACTAGTTGAATATTGTAAGAGAAATTAAAGGTCGTTTGAATGCTTATAAAATTTTTGTTGCAAACACTTCACATTTTACAAAGAGTCACATGGCTAGTTTTTTCACATATGTCATATTTAGCTTTTTAGTAGTAAATTATTTAAGGATGTGTTTGATTTTTCATTTCCACATGTAAATGGTGGTAAATAAATTATTATGACATTTTACTCATTTTTGGAAGAGAGTAAAATACTTAGGTAATTAGAATCAAAGGCTACTGAGTTAGTTGATAGACATTTACAGGTAGAAGTATTGAATCTAATTCTACAGATCAATGATAGATTAGTTTTCTTTGAGAATTTTTGTGGGATCACTGCCATTTATCTTCTAGGTTTTGCATTGCAATTGTGGGAGGATTTGCTATATGCATTTTAATGCAAGTTTTCTGTCACAGTCAATTCAAGTAGCAGAAAAAAATGTGATCCCCAAAATCCCCAATTTCCCATCTACCTCTAGCAAACCCTCTCTCCCTTGATCTCTGTAATGCGTAACCCTAGACGTGATTGGGCGCCTTCGAGAAGGGGCTTTCCTCAATCTCGTCCCCAGCGGAGAGGTAGGTCCCCCGGGACTCCAGTTTATGCTGCCAGGCAAAAAACCCCAGCCAGAGAAATCGGATTCAGTCTGTTCGTCGGCAACGTACCGTTCAATTGCTCTCATGAGGACTTGCTCAAAATCTTCATCCGATATGGTAAGGTGGTGGATGTTTTCATTCCTTGCTTCCCTATCACCAGAAAACCAAGAGGTTTTTCTTTTGTTAGGTTCATGTATGAGCAGGACGCAAAGGCAGCCATGGATATTCTTGATGGTAAGAAGATAGATGGTAGGCAAGTTACAGTGAGATTCGCCAAACCCGGATCCAATCGGTCCCGCCAACCTCAGCAAGAGCCAAGTCATCCGACCCAACCCCCTCTACATGGAATGTACACTGTAGCAGTGGCTTCGGGCAAGCAAGATCCCCCTCTACCAAAAGCAGAGGCAGTCTTCACGGTGACAGCAGACCCGAATGCCGTAGCTCGGAAAATGAGAGACCTCAAGTTCAGTGTGGTTGGTTTCTCAACAAGCCCCCATATATCGATAGTAGTACTTCTGGATGCCTTTAGAAAATCGATCTTCGTGGCTTCTGCAATCGACATTTCCAGGGTCTCCCTGAAAGCTTTTCTGATATCCCAAAGAGGAGCTCTCTCAGTTCCTGGAAGATGAAGCCCTGCAAAGCCAAATGGGGCTAGAATCTGTTCTTCCCTGGTCACCTACCGACGTTCTAGGCACTGAAGGAACTTAGATTAAATTGTATGGTATCCCGGCTCACGCCTGGTTGGAGCATGTTATATTCGACCTTGGCAAGCATTTTGGGAAGGTAGTTCAGGTTGACACAAACAGCAGATTCAGAATCTTTCAGGTTTATACCAGAATTAGAGTTTTTCTCTGGCCAGGGGCTGATGTGAATCGGGTTCTAAGACTGTTAGTGGCAGATAAGGAGTTCCCGATTTATGCGGAATTGGAGTTTCCCTGCCTTAGTGTGCACTCCAAAACTTTTCATTCCCCTTCCCCTCACCAACAAGACTCCACCAAAACTTGGGTTGAAAAGCAGTTTTACAGTAACCCCTTGCAAATGGTAGTGTATCCTGCTGATGCAGGCCTCACGAACTCTCTCAGATCAGAGTCTGCTGGTGACTCCCTATTGGCCCCACTACATGCTTGTGTCAAGTCTTCTGAAGATGTCCGGCATTCTTTGACGCCAGTAACTGTATCCAGGCCCCTCCACTCCTCAGCAACCCTACACCTATGGCATTCTTACCCTTCCATCCCCACGGCACAACTGTGGAGAATGCAATTCTTCTCAACCAGGGCCTTCCACCAACCAACCAACTGCAGCATCCCCTTTTGCCTACCATCTGTTTGCCCCCTTTGGTTGCTGGCAGGTCTAGCCCTCCTCTGCTTCAACCCGACAACCATTTAAAGCCCTCTCAACAACAAATTCCACTCTACCCTCCAGCAGATAGTCCTTCTAGCCCTGTAAAAGAGAATCCCAGCTCACCTGCCCCCTGCTTGGGTTCCTTCCCGGGCTTCAGATCTCCTAGAAATCCTGCCACCCCCCACAAACTCCCTTATTCCAATAGAGAGCTCTCAGCTCTTAGCTCGGGCCTTCATGTCGATTTATCTCCTTATTTCAACCCCTCAAGATATGCGGACTCAGAGGTGACTGAAGGTGACTTCAATGAACTTACTGATTCCATAGCAAGGAACCCAACATACCAGTAGAGAGACCCAAATTTCTTGACTGATTAGCCTTATTCTCAACATTCAGACAAGAATATCCAATGCAACCCAGACGATACAGGGGATCCAAATGATCTCAGATCCTCTAAGCCTGATAGGGACATTGCGAGACATTGGTCCCACAATCACTTCCCCCTGAGCGGGATATGAGAAGCAAGACAACGAAAGCTGCGGCGCAGGACTGTTTACTCTTGTTGTGTTTCAGATGGATAAGATCCTAGTTTGGAATGTCCATGGGATTGGTAACCAGCAGTCGATCAGGTTAGCTAAAAGGCTCATCTCATCTCATAACCCGTGGATTCTAGCTATCATGGAGCCCATGCTCAATGACAACAGGAGGGTCTTGGTAGGGCTCAAGCTCAGATTTCATTCTTCATGCTCTAAATCTACAGAAGGCGGAAAAATATGGGTTTTCTTCAGTAACCTTATCTCTTTAACTATTTTACATGCTTCTACTCAATCATTATCTGTCCATATCCATATATAGAACCTTAATTCCCCTGTTTACCTAACATTCATATACGCTAGCTGTGTCAGGCGTCAGAGAAGATTTCTTTGAGATGAATTGTCCTCTGTTTCTCGTTCCTTCACGGGGCCTTGGTCTGTTAGTAGTGACTTCAATGTGGTGACTAGTTCATCAGAGAGGAGGAGCCATCAGCCCCTAGATGCTCCTAGCTCAGAGGATTTCGTGGAGGCTATTAACAATGCAGGGTTAATTGATGCAGGATTTACCGGCAATTGGTTCACATGGAGTAACAACCAGGAGGGCTCTTATAGAGTCTAGGCTAGACTTGATAGGGTCTTAATAAATGCTATCTGGAATTCATCATTTCCTAGATTTTTTATTGAGCACCTCCCTCGTATCAACTCCGATCATGCTCCTCTTCTTCTCAGCTTTCCTGGTCTGCCCAGATCTGCCCCAAAGCCGTTTCGTTTTCAACGTATGTGGGTGCTCCATGAATCCTTCCAACAGGTTGTTAGGTCTGCTTGGAATGAGCCTGAATCCTATCACCCTTTGTTTCTCATCCTCCTGAAGCTCAAGAATGTTAAGAGGGCGCTCAAGTTGTGGAACCATGAAGTCTTTGGGAATATTTTCACACAGGTGAAAGATGCTGAATCTCTTTTGGCTGAAGCGGAATTAAAGCTTCAAATGTTGTCCCTGCTGATGTCTCTTTTAGCGATTTGCAATCCCACCTCAATTTCGCCACTGAGAACCTCAGAAATCTGGAACCGAAGGTGGAAATTTACTGGAAACAGAAGTCTAGGGTCAGCTGGCTACAAGAGGGTGACCGAAATATCAAGTTTTTTCACTCCTCAGCAACGGAGCGCCAACGGAGAGCAATCGTTCATAAAATCGAGCTCGACTCAGGGCAATCGCTGGAGGAGGATTCCCAGATCAAACTGGCGGCGTCTGAATATTTCCAAACTGTTTATCAGGCTGATAGCTCAGTCGTGGACCCTGCCCTGCTGGTTCTGAGTTTAATCTCCCATGAGGTAAATGCACGCCTGCTAGCCCCTCCCTCCATTCAAGAAGTTCATCAGGCAGTCCTATCTATGCCTATGGATGGTGCTCCCGCCCGGACGGTTTTCCTGCTAGTTTTTACGCTTCTTGCTGGGATATCGTTGGCCAAGATCTTCTCAAGGCGGCCGCTTTCTTCTTTCAAGAAGGGGATATGCCTAGGGCCATTTCGGCCTCTCTCATATGCTTGGTTCCGAAAATTTTTGCTCCAAAGAAGTTCTCTGATTTTCGGCCCATTAGCCTCTACAACTGTTTGTATAAGATCTTCTCCAAAATCCTGTCCGCTAGGCTAAGTGAAGTTCTTCCTTCTCTGATCTCCCTTGAACAAGGCGCCTTTGTCCAGGGTCGTTCAATGGCAGAGAACATTGCACTAGCCCAGGAGTTAGTCAAGAAGATTAACAGAAAAACTCGAGAGGGAAACATTGTCCTTAAGCTGGACATAGAAAAAGCCTATGATATGCTCGATTGGAGGTTCTTAAAGCTAGTGCTTTTGCGATTCGGTTTCAGCTCTGCTTAGGTCAACCTGATTGAAAGATGCTGGGATAATATCTGGTTCTCGGTGATTGTGAATGGTGAGGCTGTTGGATTTTTTAAATCCTCGAGAGGCATCCGCCAAGGCGACCCTCTCTCTCCCAGTCTATTCATCCTGGCGGCGGAAGTGTTGAGTAGAGGGCTTAAGAAGCTGGTCGAGCAAGGCCTCTGCCAGCCGTTCAGGATCAGACGGGGCTGTCCCCCGGTGTCTCACCTTCTTTATGCGAATGACACTCTTATCTTCCTTAATGGGGGGCTCGCTTCGCTCCACGTAGTAAAGAACTTCCCGGTCTCTTACCAGGCAGCTTCGGGCCAAAAGATCAATTCCAGGAAGAGCGCTTTGTTCTGTTCATGCAAGCTTCCGCTGTCCCGAGTTAGATCTATTGAAAGTCTTTTTGGGTTCCCTAAATCTGTATCTGGGCTGACTTATTTGGGAGTTCCTTTGGTGTTTGGTAGGTTGAATAGAGGGGCTTTTCGTCCGTTGCTTGAGAAGGTTGAAGGTCGTGTCTCAGGGTGGCAGGCCTGTTTCCTTTCACAAGCTGGAAGATCTGTCCTTGTTCAACACGTTCTTGGAGGCATCCCGGTACATGCGATGTTTGCTTGCCACATTCCTTCTCAGGTCCTCTCCTCCCTTCAAACCTCCTTTGCGAATTTCCTATGGGGGTGGGCTGAAGGCAAGAAAAAGCTCCATTGGTGGAGCTGGAACTCGATTGTGAAACTGAAACATGAAGGCGGATTGGGTATTCGAAAGTTGGAAGATTTCATGTCAGCTCTTAGGCTTAAGCTAGGCTGGGTGTTCAGATTTAAGCCCCAGTCCAGCCTGTGGAGTGAATTCATGAATGCTAAATATGGTCAGGCCCTCTCCCCCTTGGGATTGAGATGCTCGGCTGCTATTGCCTCTCCTCTCTGGAAAAGGATCTCCAAGCTGCTGCCTATCTTGGATAGGAATGTTTTTTGGATTCTCGGTCAGGGAGAATGTAGCTTCTGGCAAGATAACTGGTCGGGCCTTGGTCCTTTGATTAATTTGGTAGAAAACCCAATTCCAGTCGGGATGTTGGAGTTGAAGGTGAACCAAGTGCTGGACTTGAATGGGCCCTTGGCCCCCCAGCTCGGTGTTCGGTTTCCTCCCTTAGAACGTTATTGACTCGATTTTTCAGGCAGGATTCCGCCTCTCAGAAGGCCCCGATAGATGCATATGGCCGTTTACCCCCTCAGGCGTCTTCTCGGTTCGCTCCGCTAGGAGGATCATCAGGGTCAGCAGCCCCCGTAGAGAATGGACTCGTTGGGTTTGGCACCCCAAGCTTCCCCCCAAGATTTCCATGTTCGCCTGGCGGGTTTTGTCCCGCGCAGTTCCCGTTGATGGGGCTGTGCAACGGCGTGGTATTCAGCTAGCCTCCAGATGTGAATGTTGCTCGACCTCTTCGTCTTTGGATCCTTCTGACAAATCTCTGCTCCACCTCATGATCAACAACGAGTTGGCGTCATCCACTTGGGAGCAATTTGGTCGGTCCTTCAATGTCCTCATCAGGCGGGTTCTCTCCATCGAGGTCGGGCTTAATCTCTGGTGGAATCTCCCTCCCGCAGATGGCCCCATCTCAACTATGTTCAAGGTCCTTCCTTGTCTGATTTTCTGGGAAATCTGGCGGGCTAGAAATTCTGCTAGATTTGACGGCAGGCATCCGACTTCCCCAGCTGTCATTGCTAACGTTAGAAGGTGGTTGTCCCTTCTTTTCCAATGGCCAGGAAGGGCCTCCAGCTAGCGGTAATCCTAGTTTACGTCCTACACATGGTTCTTCCCGCTCTGAGGCGATCTCATCCAAAATTATGAAGTGGATCAGGCCCTCCTTGGGCTGGTCTAAATTGAATGTTGATGGGTCAGCTAAGGGTAACCTGGGGTTGTCTGGCAGTGGTGGAATCTGCAGAGATGATAAAGGTGCTTTCCTCTTCTCTTTTGCTAAAGGGTATAGGGTTGGCTCTAGTATGAATGCGGAACTTCGGGCTATTCATGACGGGCTTGCTCTTTGTTTCGCCAATGGCCTTTTCAGGGTGGTGGTGGAATCTGATTCTCAACTAGTGGTGGATCTGGTCAATCGACGAGTGAGACCGGGTTGGAAATGGAGCTACTGGCTAACCAAAATTGACAGGCTGCAGATGAGAGGCCAGGTCTGTTGTGTCCATATCTTCAGGGAAGGGAATGGGCCTGCCGATGGCATGGCCCGCTTGGGCAGTGAGACCCAGTTGAATTATCTTATCCACGATTGTAGGGAACTTCCGCCACAAGTTAGAGGGTTGCTTTTTCTTGATTCGGTGGGCCTAGTTGCAGTCAGGCAGATTCCTTCCGGGGAGTGATTTTCAAATCATCTCTGGGATTGTTCGCTCCTTCGTTTGGTTTTTTTTTCTTTTTTCTTTTTTCCCTTTTGCATATCCTTTTCCTTCTTTCTTGTTGGCCATGATAGGCTTCTCCCAAGTCCTTTTCCTGGAAAAGCCTGAATGTCCAGGTACTTGTATATTTCTCCAACAATGAATGAAGGTTTCCTTTAAATAAATAAATAAAATACTTAGGTAATTATGCCTAGGAAACCTGATTTATTATTATTATTATTATTTGCAAAAAGGACCCAACGGTTTTTTTTTCTTTGTTTTTGGAAAACCAGGTGGGAACTCTTTGCCTGGAAGTATATTGCCAAAGGAAACTTATAATATCGCTTTTCGGGTGAGCTCCAAGACAAAAAAAAACATCAGGTCACACCTATCATATATCATATATCATGATTGCATATAAGAAATGAAATCAGAATTACGTACCCATCATCTCTATGGGACCCATCGTGATGTATGTGTCTGATCTACATCGCCCATCTGTTTAATTACCAGCTCATTAGGGCATGGCCCAAAAATGAGGTAGATCCTAAGATCAAGTGGACCACATAACAAGAAACATCATGCAAAATGACTACCACTGTTGAAAACTAAAACTTTTTTATGAAATACATAAATAGGTTTTAGCTGTTCATAAGGTCATACAGACATGGTTGAAGGGAAAACATAAACATCAACAAACTTCTGTGGCTCCCGGGAAGCTTTCAATGGTGTTCAATTTCCACCAAGGCTTATTGTGTGGTCCACTTGTGCTTTGGATCTGCCTCATTTTTTGGCCCATACCCTAATATGAGAAGGTAAAATGGATGGATGGTTTAGATCATGTGCATACATAACAGTGGGCCCCACAGTTTTTGCACCCAATCCATTTAGCATTACTTGGCCCAAATAAATCCCCACTCGTACCAAGACATCACTTTTACCAAAATTCAATTATGATCTTTTGTCCAAATAACAATTAAGGTGAAACAAAGTCAGGAACAACGAATCTCTTTAACTCCCGGTCAACATCAACCTTCGCGGTGCTGCTGGAATTATATAGGCAGGTAATAATTATAAATTTACAGGTATTTACAAATACAACTAAAAATTCAAACACCCCTTAAAAGAGCTCAATTTACAATGTTTGGTTACTTGTATAATATTTACCACGTGAACAAATGAGTATTTTGACGAGTGTTTGGAACGGTAAGTTCCACTATTCAAATCTCATAAAAAGAGCTTGATATTTTAGTGGCCCGATAGATAATCAATAGATGCACATGATAGACTGCTCGGATGTCCTGCACCATCGATCACAATAAGCCCTACACAATCTAAAAGGTTCATAACAGTGGGCCATTATTCTAATTAGTCCTTGTCATGTGGCCTATATATATCTGATGAACCATGTAATTTTGTTCACAAAAACATGGAGAATTTACATGTAAAACATTTGCCACTTGTAAACACTTTAAATCCAAATTTGCCATCCAAACACTACAACTAGAGGATATCTAATTGAAAAGTGTGTGTGTGTGTGTGAGAGAGAGAGAGAGAGAGAGAGAGTTTGTGAGTCCTTTACCTGCAAACCCTTTAAGTCCTTATAAAACCTTTACAACTATAGGGTTTATAGGCATCCAAACAACCCTTAATTGAATATTACACCCAGATCCATAACTCAACTGGTAGACTGAGTGGAGATGCCTCGTTTCAACACTTGAGGTCTTGGTATCGATCCCTAGCGGGGGTGGCTAACATGGAGTGTGTGTGTACTGACATGGGTGTGTGCTAACAAGCTAACCCAAAAAAAAAAAAAAAAAAAAAAAAAAAAAAAAAAAAAAAAAAAACCCTTAATTGAATATTGAGAGAGAGAGAGAGGGTTTGGTAGAGTCCAAAGGCCCCGACACAATCGAGAAAGAAAAGCACATGAATGAAAAGGGGATAGAGACTTTTGAAAAGAGAAGAGCAGGTGCCTTGTCTTCTCTCCCTAATAGTAATATACAGATAACCTTTCCCGCCACATCCCATGCATTCTTACCAAACTCTCTCTCCGAATTCCATTGCCAGCATAAAATTCTCGTTTCTCTTGGGAAAAAGAGCTCAGTAGTGAGAGATCACACGTGTAACATATCAAAGCCATTCATTGATGGGCTCTGATCCATCACTGAAGAACTTTCACTTATCAAGTGGTTCACATGTTCATGTTGAGTGTAAACCGTTGGTTATCCTTTTCTTCCACTGCCCTTTTTCTTTCACTCCACATGAGTAGGCCCACTTCAATTTTTTGGCCATGTCTAGTCCACCATGGGTCCCACCTTTGCATGACCTTGACCCACACACGTGTTCAATCTTACTTTCCACAATTCTCATGGCACGCGAATCATTAAGTAAAAGAAAAGTATAGAAATATTTTCATGAGTTTGTTTCACCTATGTCTCGACATTATGGCCCACATGATGAAATGGTCTAATGATTTCACCGTTCACGTTCCATAAGGGATGATTTTGACCATCCCCAATGGCATACATTCAACTTCTAAATGGAAGATCAGGATCATTCTTGAAGCTTCGCTATACACCATAGCTCAAAGATGGATGATTCGAATCATCAGACCATCTCTACATGTGTGCCCAAGTGGTGACACATCCAGTGTTATAAATATATTGATTTTAATATATATTTTAATAATATATTATAATAAAGTATTTAAAAAAATTGTTTGAAAAACACGTTTTTTAAGATTTTGGGAATAGTCCCACATGGGAAAGAGAAGAGAAAGAAATCGGGTTTAAATGAAAACAGCGGAGTATTATAATATTTACCTTGGTAGTCCGTGGACTATTGACCTTGCGTGTTCCAGTGCGAAGCACTGGAACACCCGCGCGCGCGCTCGCGCTCGCGCTCGGGCACGGGCACGGGCACGGGCTCGGACTCGGACTCGGGCTCGGGCTCGGCTCGGCTCGGGCTCGGTCTCGGTCTCGGTCTCGGTCTCGGTCTCGGTCTCGGTCTTGGGCTTGGGCTCGGTGCGAGGGCGTGGGCATGTGAGGCAGTGTGGCTGTAGAGGCGCTAGTGGCGCTAGTGGTGCACTTCGCACGTGCGCATCGTGTCGCAGAGGGTCGCTCCCTTCGCGAACCGGAGCGAGACAGGTGCGAGTCGCGGTGCGACTAGGGGCTAAGGCAGATGGTTGGACGAAAATCTAGAGGACTGAATGAGAGTCCCTCTGATTATATAGAGGCTGGAAATATAGCTGTTGCACAAATGTGTAACAGCTATGGAGTTAATTACAGAAACTGTTGCTAACAGTCATAAAACGGCTAGCCCAACAGCTATAAAATGGCTAGCCAGCTCTCTCACAACAGCCATATAACGGCTAGTTTTCTCCAACAGCTAGAAAACGGTCATGGAATTTAATTCCCTGGACCATAAACCCCAGCCATCATAGCCTATAAAAAGAGGGTCTAGATGGGTTTCCAAACCATCTCAACTCACTCCAGCAAACCCATACGAACATTGACAGCCAGCCCCTCTCCACTCATAGAATATTATAGTAATTCCAGCAACAAAGCAAGGATTGAACCTTAGCTTGAAGAATAGACCAGAGGTGTGGTCTAGGACTGTTCAACTGAACCAGTGGCTGACGATTTGGACTGACCAGTGCAGTGGTCAAAATAATTTTTCTCTTTCTTCTTCTTTCTTTTGGGATTTTTCTTTTATATTGTAATATTGCCAGATTGTGTGTAAAAGAGTTCCATTTGGTGGGCCTTCGTGTTTGCTGAACGCAGACCCACACCAGGCTTGTCGTATCCTAGAAGCAATTTGCCTGTAACCTATCAGCATACTCAATCCACTTGAGTAGGGGCAAATAACGCTTTAAGGACAGCGTTTCAGACGTGCTTCAGCCTGTCCTTAGTTCTGACCATAGTGATTTTTGGTTTCCATATTATACAGATATTACATTAATCTGTATAAAATTCTCAACAATCTTAAAGCGTTATTTTTGTAATGGAAGCCGACAGTGTTTCATCCATCAAGCTGATGAATCAGGACTTGATACGTCTTGATCGGTTCGATGGAACCAATTTTACAAGATGGCAAGACAAGCTGAAATTTCTCCTAACGGCGCTAAGGATCTACTACATACTAGATTCAAATTTGCAAGCACTACCTGAAGCAACCGACGACGACACACCTGAACAGGTGGCCGCCCGCACCAAACGAGCCGAAGATGAACTCTTGTGTCGAGGACACATTTTGAACGCTCTCTCCGACCGACTGTACGATCTGTACCAACAGACGTCATCAGCAAAGGAGATCTGGACTGCTCTAGAGTTCAAATACAAAGCTGAAGAAGAAGGTACCAACAAGTTTCTCATCGCCAGGTATTTCGACTTCAACATGGTAGATAATAAACCGCTGCTGCCCCAAATCCAAGAATTGCAGCTAATAGTAAACAAAATCAAAGCGATAAAGATAGATCTTCCTGAATCATTCCAAGTCGGGGCTATAATTGCCAAATTGCCACCGATGTGGAAAGACTATAGAAAGAAGTTGCTGCATAAAACTGAGGACTACACACTGGAACAAATCCAGAAACACCTCAGAATTGAGGAAGAATCCCGTAACCGTGACAGAAAGAATGATAACGGGAATGCCTCGTCCAAGGTTCATGCAGTAGAGAACTCTAATAACAAACATCCCGAGAAGGACAATTCCCTGAAACCCAATAAAGGGAAATTCAAGAAAAACACCCAAAAGAAGAACGGAAAGTTCAAAGGCCCATGCCATGTCTGTGGAAAAACAGGGCACTATGCTCGAGTATGCCGATATCGCAAATCTAAACAAGAGGCAAGTGCGGTAGAAGAAGGCGACATAGTGGCTATGATCACTGAGGTGAATACCATCCAAGGCAAAGTTCCAGGTTGGTGGTATGATACTGCCGCTACAGTACATGTGTGCTACGACAAATCAGCCTTCAAAACCTATGAGGAATTGACCGATGGTCAAGAAGTCCAAATGGGCAATGAAGTCCGATCAAAGGTCGTCGGCAAAGGAACTGTTGAACTGATATTCACATCTGGGAAGAAAGTGATTCTGACCAATGTACTGCACGTTCCAGACATGAGGCGAAACTTAGTTTCTGGGGACCTTCTGGGTAAACCAGGAATAAGGGTGGTGTACGAGTCAGGAAAACTGATCCTGTCCAAGAATGGGAATTTTGTCGGGAAGGGATATGCTTGTAACGGAATGGTTAAGTTTTCTCTGAATGAAAGTAGCACTTCTGCGTATATGGTTGAATCCTCTGGACTGTGGCATGATAGATTAGCCCATATAGGGTATAGTACCTTGAAGTTCATGGCTAAGAATGGTTTAATCTCATACACAGATAATGAAACCGAAAAATGTGAAGTGTGCATACGATCCAAAATGACGAAGAAACCTTTTCCAAGTGTTGAAAGATCGTCTCAAATATTGGATCTTGTGCACAGTGATATCTGTGAATTAAACGGCATTCTTACTCGTGGAGGTAAACGGTACTTCATAACCTTTATAGATGATTGCTCTAGATATGTGTATGTGTACCTATTAAAGAGCAAAGATGAAGCATTGAACATGTTTAAAGTATATAAAGCAGAAGTAGAGAATCAACTAAAT
This sequence comes from Magnolia officinalis, assembly GCA_021015155.1. Lineage (NCBI taxonomy): Eukaryota > Viridiplantae > Streptophyta > Magnoliopsida > Magnoliales > Magnoliaceae > Magnolia > Magnolia officinalis. Next base: position 58,413,372 of record JAJHSJ010000017.1, on the reverse strand, counting down.
AAGAAGATTAAAATTCTCCGTAGTGATAGAGGAGGAGAATACTTCTCCAATGAATTCGATAACTTCTGTGAAGAACATGGACTGATACATCAATGTACAGCGCCATACACACCTCAACAAAACGGAATAGCTGAAAGAAAGAATAGAACATTAGTAGAAATGGTCAACTCAATGCTGATAAGAGCAAAGTTGCCACTAAATCTATGGGGTGAGGCACTGCTTGCAGCATGCCATATTATAAACAGAATTCCGTCTAAAAAATATAGAATATCTCCATATGAAACATGGAGAGGAAGAAAACCTAACCTAGGATATCTTAAAGTGTGGGGGTGTCTTGCATATTGCAGAACCCCTGATCCAAAAAGAACTAAGTTAGGACCAAGAGCTATTAAGTGTGCCTTCGTAGGGTATGCACAAAATAGTAAAGCTTATAGACTTCTAGACATGGAGTCTAATACAATAATAGAATCAAGAGACGTTGAGTTCTTTGAGAACTCACTATCCTTGGAGTCTAAGGATAATGACATCCAATCTCCTAATAGAGAACAAGATAGCACAGCCCCACAGATAGTAGAAGCTCCTATTGAACCTCGTAGGAGTCAAAGAACAAGAATAGAGAAGAGTCTAGGAGATGACTACATAGACTCACAACGTATCATTTTCCATCTAGTAGAAGCAGATAGAGAAAATGTTATAAGACAAATACCTATAGTGATGAATATAGAAGATGATCCTAAATCATATAAAGAGGCTATATCCTCTAGAGACTCAGCTTTCTGGAAAGAAGCTATAAACGATGAAATGGAATCCATACTATCAAATCAAACATGGGAACTAGTAAACTTACCTCTAGGTTCTAGGCCCATAGGTTGCAAGTGGGTATTTAGGAAGAAATATCACACTGATGGAACTATCCAAACCTTTAAAGCTCGACTAGTAGCTAAAGGTTTTAGACAAAAAGAAGGGATAGATTATTTTGACACATACTCACCTGTAGCTAGGATAACATCCATTAGGATATTATTTGCGCTAGCTTCTATACATCATCTTCACATCCATCAAATGGATGTAAAGACCGCTTTCCTGAATGGTGACCTCAATGAGGAGGTATACATGGAACAACCTGAAGGGTTCATTCTACCAGGAAATGAAAACAAAGTATGTAGATTAGTCAAATCATTGTATGGATTAAAACAAGCACCAAAACAGTGGCATGAGAAGTTTGATTCCAAAATACTATCTCATGGTTTCATGCATAATGTAGCTGACAAATGCATATACTCTAAAGTAGATGGTAGTTATATCGTTATTATTTGTCTATATGTAGATGACATGTTAATAATAAGTAACAAAATGGAAGGTGTGACTGAAACAAAAAAGTTTCTATCTTCTGTATTCAAAATGAAGGATCTTGGACAAGTTGATACCATTCTAGGTATCAAAGTTAAAAAACATTGTGGGGGTTATGCTTTGTGTCAATCTCATTATATTGAGAAGATACTAAACAAGTTTAACCATCTAAATATAAAGGAAGCAAAAACCCCATTTGATCCAAGTATCAAGCTAAAAGAAAATACTGGAAGAACAGTTGCACAATTAGAATATGCAAGTGCTATAGGAAGTCTAATGTATGCTATGCAATGCACTAGACCAGATATCGCATTTGCTGTAAGTAAACTTAGTAGGTTTACTAGTAACCCCAGTACTGAACACTGGAATGCAATCAGTAGAGTCCTTGGTTACTTAAAAGCAACCAAAGATTTAGGACTATTCTATTCAGAGTTTCCTGCCGTATTGGAAGGATATACCGATGCGAGCTGGATATCGAGTGCAGGGGACAACAAGTCTACTACAGGGTGGGTATTCACCCTAGGAGGTGCAGCTGTATCTTGGGGATCCAAGAAACAGACTTGCATAACGCATTCGACTATGGAGTCTGAATTCATAGCCCTGGCTGCAACAGGCAAAGAGGCTGAGTGGCTAAGGGATCTTCTATTAGAAATCCCTTTCTGTGTAAAGCCTATATCGGCTGTGTCACTACATTGTGATAGTGAAGCCACATTAGCTAGAGCCTATAGCGGCACTTATAATGGTAAATCTAGACATATCAGTCTTCGACATGATTATGTCAGACAATTGATTCGAGATGGAATCATTGCTATTTCCTATGTGAAATCAAGCAACAACCTAGCAGATCCTTTTACTAAACCTCTACCGAGAGAGGTAGTAAAGGCTACATCTAGAGGGATGGGGTTGAAACTCTTCAACCAAAGTTCCACCAGTGATGGTAACCCAACCTAAAATCAGAAAATCTCTAATTTTGGGTTTAATGGGTAAGAACAAGTCACTGATATGTGGAAAGTTTTTCAGCACTGAATAATAAAACCTCATCCATAAAGATAAGTGCTGAGCGTTACGTAAGAGGGTTGAGTTTGAGAACTCTTAATGAAATCCAGTCTATAGGACAAGTGTTTTAAAGTAACGGAGACACTGGAAGGATTTCACCTATATGAACGTAGAGATGGTGCCGTCTCTCATGAGAGTTAGGAGTTTTTCTCTCGGGATCGTTCACGAATTAGGATAAGCACATGGCCATTAAATGTGCTGAGCAAGATTGTGGGAACTCTAATAAACACATAGCGAATATGTGTGTGGTTTCTCCAACTCTGTTATCTAGGAATAACTGGTTCAAAGCTGCGGCTACCAGTAATTTCGATAGAGTTTTGAGATACTTACACTAAGGGAAGATTAAAATCGAAAGATATCTTTCTTTATGCATATAAGCTGATTATTCTGGCAGTATTGTTTAAACCGAGAAAATATTTTATAAAATCAAGTGGGGGATTGTTATAAATATATTGATTTTAATATATATTTTAATAATATATTATAATAAAGTATTTAAAAAAATTGTTTGAAAAACACGTTTTTTAAGATTTTGGGAATAGTCCCACATGGGAAAGAGAAGAGAAAGAAATCGGGTTTAAATGAAAACAGCGGAGTATTATAATATTTACCTTGGTAGTCCGTGGACTATTGACCTTGCGTGTTCCAGTGCGAAGCACTGGAACACCCGCGCGCGCGCTCGCGCTCGCGCTCGGGCTCGGGCTCGGGCACGGGCACGGGCACGGGCACGGGCTCGGACTCGGACTCGGACTCGGACTCGGTCTCGGTCTCGGTCTCGGGCTCGGTCTCGGTCTCGGGCTCGGTCTCGGTCTCGGTCTCGGTCTCGGTCTCGGTCTTGGGCTTGGGCTCGGTGCGAGGGCGTGGGCATGTGAGGCAGTGTGGCTGTAGAGGCGCTAGTGGCGCACTTTGCACTTCGCACGTGCGCATCGTGTCGCAGAGGGTCGCTCCCTTCGCGAACCGGAGCGAGACAGGTGCGAGTCGCGGTGCGACTAGGGCTAAGGCAGATGGTTGGACGAAAATCTAGAGGACTGAATGAGAGTCCCTCTGATTATATAGAGGCTGGAAATATAGCTGTTGCACAAATGTGTAACAGCTATGGAGTTAATTACAGAAACTGTTGCTAACAGTCATAAAACGGCTAGCCCAACAGCTATAAAATGGCTAGCCAGCTCTCTCACAACAGCCATATAACGGCTAGTTTTCTCCAACAGCTAGAAAACGGTCATGGAATTTAATTCCCTGGACCATAAACCCCAGCCATCATAGCCTATAAAAAGAGGGTCTAGATGGGTTTCCAAACCATCTCAACTCACTCCAGCAAACCCATACGAACATTGACAGCCAGCCCCTCTCCACTCATAGAATATTATAGTAATTCCAGCAACAAAGCAAGGATTGAACCTTAGCTTGAAGAATAGACCAGAGGTGTGGTCTAGGACTGTTCAACTGAACCAGTGGCTGACGATTTGGACTGACCAGTGCAGTGGTCAAAATAATTTTTCTCTTTCTTCTTCTTTCTTTTGGGATTTTTCTTTTATATTGTAATATTGCCAGATTGTGTGTAAAAGAGTTCCATTTGGTGGGCCTTCGTGTTTGCTGAACGCAGACCCACACCAGGCTTGTCGTATCCTAGAAGCAATTTGCCTGTAACCTATCAGCATACTCAATCCACTTGAGTAGGGGCAAATAACGCTTTAAGGACAGCGTTTCAGACGTGCTTCAGCCTGTCCTTAGTTCTGACCATAGTGATTTTTGGTTTCCATATTATACAGATATTACATTAATCTGTATAAAATTCTCAACATCCAGTCAGTCGGATTCCCCCCCCCCCCCCCCCCCCCCCCCCCCCCCCCCCCCCCCCCCCAAGTGGTGACACATCCAGTCAGTCGGATTCCCCCACCCTCACCTTTGAATGAACTATCCACATTGATTATTACATTGGATACCATCCTTATTTTGAATTAGAGTTTTTTTCTTTTCTTTTCTTTTCCTTTTTCCTTTTTATTTATTTTTTAATGGGGTCATGTAAGGGAGAGCGGATTAGGTATGACCCCAACCTCACTCACCAAAGACGGTGCGGCCCTTACCGTGAAGTTATCGAGGGACCCACCTTGATGTATGTATTATGTACATCCATTTTCATAGATCATTTTAGGACATTATCCCAAAAAATAAGCAAATCCAATTATCAGGTGGACCATACTGTAAGAAACAGTGATGATTGACCGTCCTATCATTAAAAACTTCTTAGGGCGTACCTTAATGTTTTCGTAGTATTTATTTATCATCCAATCAGGGTTGATAAGGTCACATAAGCTTGGATGAAAGAAAAAACAAATATCAGCTTAATCCAAAACTTTTGCAGCCCATTAATGGGCAATCACCATTGTTTCCTATGGTATGGTCCACCTCATAATAGGATCCATCTATTTTTATTTTTTGTAATAATGACCTAAAATGATTTGGAAAGACAGATGGATAACATGGATACATAATACATACATCAAGGTGGCCCCACGATAACCCCATGGTAAGGGTTGCATCGTCTTAGGGGTCTCACCTAATCTGCTCTCAATGTAAGGGCCACCTTCAATTGCTAGTAAGGTTATAAATGGGTCAATGAACCCAATAAGGTACCCAAATCCAACCTGTTTGTTAAATGATATTGGTCTATGACCAAGAATTAGAGTTGTACGCGAACCGAGTTAGCTCAGTTTGCTCGCTCGACTCGACTCGAAAAAGTTCGATTCGACTCGGTTCGAAACTGAGTTCGAGCTTGCCCGAGCTTGACTCGACTCGGATCGAACCCCAACTCGAATCGAACGCGGATCGAACCAGTTCAGTGACTCAGTTATTTTGATATTGATGTTGCCACTACAAAAAAGAGGGTTTTTAGCGACGAAACGCATTTTCGTCGCCAAAAGTCACTTTTAGCGACGAAATAAATTTTCGTCGCTAAAAGTCACTTTTAGAGACGAAAATTTACATAGCTAAAACTAGTGCATTAGACTTTTAGCAACGAAAATTTTCATTGTTAAATGCTCCAAATGAAGTGGAATAAATTTCTTTTAGCTGCAAAAATTTTCGCAACTAAAAATCTTGTATGAGACTTTTAGTGACGAAACTTTTAAAAATAAACTAACATGTATTTTAGACTTTTAAAAATAAACTAACATGTATTTTAAAAATAAACTAACATGTATTTTAAAAATAGACTTTTAAAAATAAACTAACATGTATTTTAGTGACGAAAATTTTCGTCGCCAAAAGTTTTTTTAAAAAAAAATATTCTAGCTCAAAATCCGTACAAAATTCCTGATATACACCTGTTAACAATATATTCCATCATATTAATCCTGATATACACATTTCATCATATTCACATTCACATCTATCTATACCCAAACTACATAAACTACATTCATCCAAACACAAACAATCTTATCTGCATCACATTCATTCACGCATAAATACATATAAACTTAACATAAACAAATAAACAAAAAATCACAAAGATGAAGGCGGAGGTGGTGGGGCATTGGTGGGTAAGCGTGCAGTGAAAGCCTGAAACATTTCCGTCATCCGTCGCTCATGCTCCACCCGCATCTCCTACATCCTCCTCTCCTGCTCCTCCCTCTGCCTCACCAACTCCTCCTCCATCCTCATCTGCCTCGCCAGCTGATCCTCTATCCTCCTCTCCTGCTCCTCCCTCTGCCTCACCAGTTCCTCCAGGTTTAGGTTTAGGTTTAGGTTCAGGTTATAAGTATAGGTTTTAGGATTTGAGAATAGGTTTAGGGTTTAGGGTTTAGAAAATCGGGTTTAGGTTTGGGTTTCAAGTTTAAGCTTAGGTTAAGGTTAGGGAGTTGAGATTAGGATTAGGTGTAGGTTTAGGTTTAGGGATTTGAGAATACATTTAAGTTTTAAGTTTAGGTTTAGGTTTTAAGTTTTAGGTTAAGGTTTAGGTTTTAGGTTTAGGTTACTATTAAGTTATAGGTTATAAGTTTAGGTTATAGGTAATAGGTTTAGGTTACTAGTTTAGGTTACAGGTTATATGTTTAGGTTATAAGTTTAGGTTTTGGTTTTAGGTTTAGGTTAAGGTTATATGTTTAGGTTCGGTTTAGGTTTAAGTTATAGGTTATAGCTTTGGGAATTGAGAATAGGTTAAGGATTAGGTTTAGGAAACTGGGTTCGGGTTCGGGATCGAGTTTAGGTTTGGGTTTTCAAGTTTAGGTTTAGGTTTATGTTAGGGAGTTGAGATTAGGATTTGGTGTAGGTTTAGGTTTAGGGATTTGAGAATTCATTTAGATTTTAGGTTTTAGGTTTAGGTTTTAGCTTATAGGTTTTGGTTTTGGTTTTGGTTTTAGGTTTAGGTTATAAGTTAAGGTTAGGTTTAGGTTTAGGTTATAGGTTATAGCTTTGGAAATTGAGAATAGGTTATGGTTTAGGTTTAGGAAACTGGGTTCGGGTTCGGGATCGGGTTTAGGTTTGGATTTTCAAGTTCAGGTTTAGGTTTAGGTTAGGGAGTTGAGATTAGGATTTGGTGTAGGTTTAGGTTTAGGGATTTGAAAATAGGTTAAGGTTTAGGTTTAGGAAATCGAGTTCAGGTTCTGGAATAGGTTTAGGCTTGGGTTTTCATGTTTAGGTTTAGGTTAGGGAGTTGAGATTGGGATTTGGTGTAGGTTTAGGTTTAGGGATTTGAGAATAGGTTAAGGTTAAGGTTTAAGTTTAGGAAATTGGGTTCGGGTTCGGGATCGGGTTTAGGCTTGGGTTTTGAAGTTTAGGTTTAGGTTTAGGTTGGGGAGTTGAGATTGGGATTGGGATTAGGTTTAGGTTTAGGGATTTGAGAATACATTTAGGTTCTAGGTTTAGGTTTAGGTTTTAGCTTATAGGTTTTTGTTTAGGTTAAGGTTATAGGTTTTGGTTAAGGTTTAGGTTTTGGGTTTATGTTAAGGTTATAGGTTAAGGTTATAGGTTTAGGTTAGGTTTAGGTTTAGGTTATAGGTTATAGGTTATAGCTTTGGGAATTGAGAATAGGTTAAGGTTTAGGTTTAGGAAATCGGGTTCAGGTTCGGGATCGGGTTTAGGCTTGGGTTTTCATGTTTAGGTTTACGTTTAGGTTAGGAAGTTAAGATTGGGATTTGGTGTAGGTTTAGGTTTAGGGATTTGAGAATAGGTTAAGGTTTAGGTTTAGGAAATCGGGTTCGGGTTCGGGATCGGGTTTAGAAGTTTAGGTTTAGGTTTAGGTTGGAGAGTTGAGATTAGGATTGGGATTAAGTTTAGGTTTAGGGATTTGAGAATACATTTAGATTTTAGGTTTAGGTTTAGGTTTTGGTTTTAGGTTTAGGTTAAGGTTATAGGTTTAGGTTCAGTTTAGGTTTAGGTTATAGGTTATAGCTTTGGAAATTGAGAATAAGTTAAGGTTTAGGTTTAGGAAATCGGGTTCGGGTTCGGGATCGGGTTTAGAAGTTTAGGTTTAGGTTTAGGTTAGGGAGTTGAGATTGGGATTAGGTGTAGGTTTAGGTTTAGGGATTTGAGAATAGGTTAAGGTTTAGGTATAGGTTTAGGTTTAGGTTTTAGCTTATAGGTTTAGGTTTTGGTTTTAGGTTTAGGTTAAGGTTATAGGTTTAGGTTATAGGTTATAGGTTAAGGTTTAGGTTATAGGTTTTTGTTTAGGTTAAGGTTATAGGTTTTGGTTTAGGTTATAGGTTTAGGTTTAGGTTTAGGTTTTAGTTTATAGGTTTAGGTTATAGGTTTAGGTTTAGGTTTAGGTTAAGGTTATAAGTTTAGGTTAAGGTTTGGGTTACAAGTTTTGGTTTAGGTTAAGGTTATAGGTTTTGGTTTAGGTTAAAGTTTAGGTTTTGGATTTATGTTAAGGTTATAAGTTAAGGTTATAGGTTTAGGTTAGGTTTAGGTTTAGGTTATAGGTTATAGCTTCGGGAATTTAGAATAGGTTAAGGTTTAGGTTTAGGAAATCGAGTTTGGGTTCGGGATTGGGTTTAGGCTTGGGTTTTTATGTTTATGTTTAGGTTTAGGTTAGGGAATTGAGATTGGGATTTGGTGTAGGTTTAGATTTTAGGTTTAAGTTTAGGAAATCGGGTTCGAGTTCGGGATCGGGTTTTGAAGTTTAGGTTTAGGTTTAGGTTGGGGACTTGAGATTGGGATTGGGATTAGGTTTAGGTTTAGGGATTTGAGAATACATTTAGGTTTTAGGTTTATGTTTAGGTTTTAACTTATAGGTTTAGGTTATAGGTTATAGGTTAAGGTTTAGGTTATAGGTTTTTGTTTAGGTTAAGGTTATAGGTTTTGGTTTAGGTTATAGGTTTAGGTTTAGGTTTAGGTTTTAGTTTATAGGTTTAGGTTTTGATTTTAGGTTTAGGTTAAGGTTATAAGTTTAGGCTTTTGTTTAGGTTAAGGTTATAGGTTTTGGTTAAGGTTTAGGTTTTGGGTTTATGTTAAGGTTATAGGTTAAGGTTATAGGTTTAGGTTAGGTTTAGGTTTAGGTTATAGGTTATAGGTTATAGCTTTGGGAATTGAGAATAGGTTAAGGTTTAGGTTTAGGAAATCGGGTTCGGGTTCGGGATTAGGTTTAGGCTTGAGTTTTCATGTTTAGGTTTACGTTAAGGTTAGGGAGTTGAGATTGGGATTTGGTGTAGGTTTAGGTTTAGGGATTTGAGAATAGGTTAAGGTTTAAGTTTAGAAAATCGGGTTCGGGTTCGGGATCAGGTTTAGAAGTTTAGGTTTAGGTTTAGGTTTAGGTTGGAGAGTTGAGATTGGGATTGGGATTAGGTTTAGGTTTAAGGATTTGAGAATACATTTAGATTTTAGGTTTAGGTTTAGGTTTAGTTTTTAGCTTATAGGTATAGGTTATAGGTTTAGGTTTTGGTTTTAGGTTTAGGTTAAGGTTTTAGGTTTAGGTTCGGTTTAGGTTTAGGTTATACGTTATATCTTTGGGAATTGAGAATAGGTTAAGGTTTAGGTTTAGGAAACTGGGTTTGGGTACGGGATCGGGTTTAGGTTTGGGTTTTCAAGTTTAAGTTTAGATTTAGGTTAGGGAGTTGAGATTAGGATTTGGTGCAGGTTTAGGTTTAGGGATTTGAGAATACATTTAGGTTTTAGGTTTTAGGTTTAGGTTTTAGCTTATAAGTTTAGGTTATAAGTTTAGGTTTTGGTTTTAGGTTTAGGTTATAGGTTAAGTTTAGGTTTAGGTTTAGGTTTAGGTTATAGGTTTGGGAATTGAGAATAGGTTAGTCTTTAGGTTTAGGAAACCGGGTTTGGGTTTGGGATCGGGTTTAGGTTTGGGTTTTCAAGTTCAGGTTTATGTTTAGGTTAGGGAGTCGAGATTAGGATTTGGTGTAGGTTTAGGTTTAGGGATTTGAAAATAGATTAAGGTTTAGGTTTAGGAAATCGGGTTCAGGTTCGAGATCGGGTTTGGGCTTAGGTTTTCATGTTTAGGTTTAGGTTTAGGTTAGGGAGTTGAGATTGGAATTTGGTGTAGGTTTAGGTTTAGGGATTTGAGAATAGGTTAAGGTTTAGGTTTAGGTTAGGGAGTTGAGATTGGAATTTGGTGTAGGTTTAGGTTTAGGAAATTAGGTTCGGGTTCGGGATCGGGTTATGAAGTTTAGGTTTAGGTTTAGGTTTAGGTTATAGCTTTGGGAATTGAAAATAGGTTTAGGTTTAGGTTATAGTTTATAGGTTTAGGTTATAGGTTTAGGTTATAGGTTTAGGTTTTGGTTTTAGGTTTAGGTTCAGGTTATAAGTTTAGGTTATAGGTTATAGGTTTTTTTTTGTGGCAAAAAGTTTCGCTGCTAAAAGTCTTGAAAATTTTTTTGGCAGCGAAAATTTTCGCTGCTAAAGGTCTTGGAAAAAAAATTTAGCGACGAAAATATTCGTCGCTAAAAAGCTTGCATTTAGCAACGATTTGAATTTTTCGCTGATAAAAGCCTTGTACATCGGTCTTTTAGTGACGAATTTAGCGACGAAAATTTTCATCGTGAAAAGGTTTTAGCTGCGAAAATTTGACTTTTAGCGACGAAAATTTTCGTCGCTAAAAGTGGTGTTTCTTGTAGTGTGCTTAGTAAGTGTTTGATTAAATGACTCAACGAAGTGTTGGTTGGTGGCGAGGAAGGTATGGATATTAAACAAATACCCTTGTATCTTGATTTTTATGTTGCCCACCGAGTGTTTGATGAAATACTTGTAAACTGATGTTGTTGCTTTACATTTCGCGAGAAATTGAAGGTGCACTCCATATGTTTGAGAAAATGTCGTAAAGGCTCGATCTTGGCTCGAACTTAGTTCGAACTGGCCCAAGCTGCTGATCGAATCGAGCCGATCTGACCAGTTAGGCTCGAAGACCGAGCTCAGTTCAAGCTGGGGTCAGCTAGTGGTCGAGCCGAGTCGAGCTGTGCCAAGCTCAACTCGGTTCGACTCGTGTACACCTCTACCAAGAATATACCCAGTTGCTAAAAGGGTTTGGATATGATTTCCTTTATATTAGGTTTGACCCAACCCGACCCAAATCCATTTAGTAAATTGATAAGTCTAGTTTATGTTGCAAGGGACCTATCCAAACCTAGACCTGCCCAAACCTAGTTTTAAACCCAATAAAAATACTTGCATACCTTGACAAGTAACATGGAAAAATCAGATATTGACTCCATATCATGCTGAGAATATGAGACACCATGGAATCCAAATCAATACGCTGAAGATGGTGGTATTGGTGAATTAGGATGTATGCGGATTGCATGTGATACAAGAAGTTCCTGCGCTTGGGATGCTAAGTGGGGCTCACCATGATGTTTGTGAGAAATATGCCCCATCCATCTATGTTGCCAACTCAGTTTAGGACATGAGACATAAAATGAGGCAGATCAAGGTGACCTAGACCAATTAGACCTATTTATAAGTGGGTCTGGTTTGAGGCATGGATATCCCTTAACTAGACCCACTAAAACTGACCCATTTATAAATGAGTCTGAGTGGATCTTCCTCTACTAAACCTAAACTTATTTATAAATGGTCTGATGAGCTTGCTTCAAAGTGGACCATTTACGGCACTAATTGCATATCTCTCTTAAATCATCCCATCATGCATAGAAAATGTACAGCTTATATATAATAAAAAGGTCCATCATTGATCTGGAGCGTTCATTATGGGCCACCTTTGGCTTCCTTTGATTATACTATCCTAAACATTGGATTAATGGATGAGAACTGGGCAGTGCAAATTTATTACGTTAGGAAAATATAGGACAAGTGATATAGACTGCTCATGTTTGGCCAATCCTATTAAAAATCACTTCAAACATTTCATCACGTGGACATGAAATGCACGATCCATATTGATTATATAAAGGTGTGATCTTTCAATCTAGGGCGTACCTTTGATTTGCTATCCTTCTAATCCAACTGTCATAAAGGCTGCCACGTGACCCGATGACAACCACCATCAGTGGGAACTCAACCAATGGGATGGTGCGATCAATACAAATTTATATAAAATCAAATTATATAGTAGTTCCCACCAAACGTACGGTCCAGATTCACAGATCAAACATCCACGTGTACGGTGATGGGTGGCAATGAACCGAACTCGGTCCATCTAGATGAACTGGAGAGGGCAGAGTAGGCGAGGGAAGTCAAGTAGTTTGAACGTTGACAGGCAGTTTGTCAGAACGGAACTCCCTTTCACGTATTGGAGAAGGCCTAATGATGAGATTCCGTGGGCCCCACAAACTGCCACGTCGGAAAAGCCCTACAGCTGTTTTCTTTGGAATGTGGGCCCCACGGTTGCTTTATTTGGCGCCATATCTTAGCACCGACGTTCCTCAAAGATTCGGTCCTCATGCTCGATGGGCGTGACGTGGCTGGGCCCCGGAACCAGCTAGGTAGGTGGTATCTTGTCCGTGAGGCCCACCTGGATGTATACGTTCTAAATCTATACCGTCCATCCGTTTTTTCCAACTCAGTTTATGGTATGATACCAAAAACTAGGCAGATAAAATTCTTAGGTGGACCACACTACAGGAAATAGTGTTCATTGAACGGCCACCGTTAAAAACATTCTAGGGTCCACTGCAATGTTTATTTTCCATCCAACCTGTTGATAAGGTTACACAGACTTAGATGAAGGGAAAAAAGAAATATCATCTTCATCAAAAACTTTTTGGGCCCCATAAAAATCTTTTAATAGTCATTAAATACTGTTTCCTGTAGTGTGGTCCACCTTAGATTTGTATCTGCTTTATTTTTGGGCTGGTGATATAAAATGAGTTGGCAAAACGGATGGACGGAGTAGATATACAACTTATACATCGAGCTGGGCCCCACAGTCAGGGTAGCACCCACATCACTGGTTACGGGCACTAGCCAAGTCGCGCCCGTCTGATTTCAGTGTTCCTGGGATTTACCAAGCCCGGACCATCCGCACGTAGGAAAACGTGCCAATACGGAACACGCGTGAGATATCTGAACTTTCCATCTGGTTGTGAATCATGTTCAGACACGTTTCCTAAAATACCAGGCCGTTTCATTCCTCAGGTGGCCCACAGACGTTTGGAAATTCCACGAGCACCTAGAGCCGTACACATCTACACGGAGGAACATATGTCACAATGTGACGCGTGTGAGAGATCTGAGCTTTCTATCAGGTCATCCACACCTTTTATATGCTCTATTATAAAAATCAGTCCACTTAACACTTCAAGTGGGCCACATCATATCAAAACAAATGAACGGTCAATTTATTCTGTACGTTGTGGCCGGCCTCAAGAGTAAAATTGTCTTAATATTTAGGCAAGATTCATGCATTATTTCCAACCTCATGGAAAGCTCAGATCTCACACACGTATTTCATATTTACACGTGTAACCACATGTGGATGTGTACACCTGTACACGCGTGTGAAATTAGCAAACCTAGGCCACAATCTAAAAAGTAACTTTTTCCTGACCGTCCATTTTGTTTTGTCTGCCGTGGCCCACCTGATGTGAAACGACCTGATTTTAGGCGAGAATATCTAAAAAGTGCAACCCACCTGAAGAAAAGCTTATTAAGGTAAATATTTCGGACGCTGATTGCGTGGTGTGAACCCAACAACAAGGAGCTGTCTGGTGTAAGGACTGTGGGGTCCATCGTGATGTATGTGTCATATCCACACCGTCCATCCTCTTTTCCAGATCATTTTAGGTCATGAGATCAAAATTAAAGCACGTCCAAAACTCAAGTGGACCACACCAGTTTGGATTGAATGCCCATCGTCGAATACTTCTTGAGGGCCACAAAAAACTGATATTTGTATTTTCCAGTCATCGAGTTTTTTTTGTTTTTTTTTTTTGGCCTTTAAACGTCACTGTGGGCCCTAGTAAGGTTTCAACGGTGGATGTTGGACTAAAATGAGCTGATAAAAAGGATGGACAGCCTGGATGAAACTCATACATCACGGTGGGCCCCACAGAGTCGTTAAAAATCAGGCCGGCCAACTCTTCAGGTGGGCCGCACATGCATATTGAGATTTGAGAGTGGCCAACCCGTTTTCATTTTTTTTACCATAAAAATTTCACGCACGTGTCTCGCATGTGTGGACCAGTTGGATATTGGGATCCACTTGATGAAGGGCCATTATGAATACACGTGTGAGTTGGAAAAGGGTTGGCTGGTGTACCACACACCAGCTATATAGCTGCTGTAGGTACGTGTCGTGCGAAGACGAGCACGGACGCTCCTCGAGCTCCTAGTTGTACGAACGGTTCAAAGGAGATCAAAGTTACATGGGACCACAGTAATGTATTTATTATATCTAAACCGTTCATCTATTTTTAGAGATCATTTTAGAGCACTATACAAAAAATGAATCATATCCAAAAATCATATGGACCACACCATAAATAGCAGCGGAGATAATGATTTTCACCGTAGGGCCCACCATAACGTTTATTTTCCATCCAATCTGTTCATAAGGTCACAAAGACCTGAATGAAGAGGAAAAACAAATTTCATATTCATCCAGAGCTTCTGTGACCCCAAAAAGGGTTTCAATGGTAGACGTTCAATCCCCCACTGCTTTTTAGTAGTGTGGTCCATTTGATAGTTATATCTGTCTTATTTTTTGTCGCAAGCCTTAAGACGAGATCGTCAAATGGATGAACGGTTTGGATGGAACACATACCTCATCATCAGACCCACATAACTTGCTGACGTCAATACATCAGCTATATAGCTGGTGTGAGGTACACCAGCCAATCCGCTTCGTGACAAGTAATGCTGGCCGGGAGCTTATGTTTGGCACGTGTTATTGCACCAGTGTGAATAGTACCATCCATCCATCTTGTACCGGCGATAACGAACAGCAAGCCTAAGATGATGACACGTGGCAGAATATTGTCGTGGGGAGAACCGACCTGACACGAACACCTGAAAGTAGCCTATCACCTTTGGCTGCTCACGTGAGTCAGTTCCAGATTCCCACGTGTCAGAAGTATGGACCACTTATCCAGCTGTGTAATCAGAGGAGGGCGAGGATTGGGAACAATCCCCCGACGGTTCCGAGCTCGGCACGTGCAGGGGCTCTTAGTAGCCACCGTGATGTATGGGTTTAATCTACACCGTCCATACATTTTAAAATATCATTTTAGGGTCTAAATCCAAAAATGAGATATATCCAACGTTCAAGTGGACCATACGGTGGGGATTAAACGCCTATGGTTGAAAATTTCTTGAGGGCCACAGAAGTTTTGGATCAAGATGATATTTTTGTCTTCACTTCATCCATGTCTTTGTGACCTCATGAACATGTTGGATGGCAAATAAACATCAAGGTGGGCCCTAAGAAGGTTTCAACGGTGGAAATTATTATCCCCACTGTTTCATGTGGTGTGGTCCATTTAAGAGTTGAATATGCTTCATTTATGATCTAATACTGTAAAATGATCTGATAAAACGGATGGACGGCGTGGATAAGATACATACATCACAGGTCCTCTCCTACTCGCAAGCAAAAAAAATACAGTAACACGCTTGTATAGACGGTAGAATTTCTTTTCAAAAAATACCAGAAAAGGAGGCACAGGGAGTTATGAGAAGTGGGCCCCACCTGCGATAAACCGCGACCTAAAAATGTTCTTGATAGGAAAATCCTAACTGTTCGAATTCTGGCCTAAAAATAGACGGTTAAGAAGAGAAATAATCAATGGTCCACAGTTGAGTAGAAAATAGTCTCGATATTGGTGGCTAGGATCTTGCAATCTTATATTATTTTAGATCATTGTCCATCCATTGTATGACCCGAAATTCCAACGGACGAGATTATTTATCTATGGGCCCGACTTGTCGTAATTTAAAACACGAGTATACTGTTCAAAGCCAAGATCCTCTCACGCTATCAGAATAAAATTCCCAAACTGCCCCTAACGTAAGAGCTGACGTGAACTTGTTTGGCGCTTCGGAGAAAATGACAGATGGTACCCCTGTGGTTTTTATTGCAGAACTTTTTGATATTTACACCCACTTTTCTGATATAGACACCCAATCCTTTTAATATTTGGTATATATAATGGTACACTTGAACTATGGCATGACAAAAAGTGGAAAAGAAGTACACTGCCCTACTGTATCACTTGTACTCCACATTGTGTATCCTACACGGGACACATTTGAAAGATGATCCTGACCGTGCATTCACTGGCTTTCGTAATTGGATGGTCAATAACAGAAAATTGCATTGATTCGATTTGTTGGCAGCATGATTGCCTCAGCTGGGATCAAGATCCTACCGTTTATCTAACTGACCACGGAAAGTTCCGAGCTGAAGTAAGTAACCAGTGCATTTAACTCCACTTAGGTAGGGCTCTGTGGGGCCTACTGTCATGTATGTGTTTTATCCACTCCGTCCATTCATTTTGAAAGCTCATCTTATGGCATGAGAAAAAGCTTGAAGCAAATCCAAAGCTCAAGTGGACCACACCACATGAAACAGTGGGGATTGAACGCCTACCGTTGAAATTTTCTTGGGGTCCACAGAAGTTTTGGATCAAAGATTATATTTGTGTTTTTCCTTCAACCAGGTCCGTCTGACTCTTATCAACAGGTTGGATGGAAAATAAAAAATACAGTGGGCCCAGGAAGTTTTCAACGGTGTGGTCCAGTTGAGCTTTGGATATGCTTCAAATTTTAGAATATTCCAGAAAATGAGGTCCAAAAACGGGTAGACGGCATGGATAAAACATATACATCACGGTGGGGCCCACAGAGTCGGTCATCAGGGATATCGGTGGTGTCCGGGTCACCAACGGTCCATTTATCCCTACTACTTTTTCTTCCCATTTACCCTCGCTCGTTCACGAGAGAACACGCACAAGATATTCCAACCGCGCGCATGCACCGGGCATGAATGCACTTGCTAGAGCCATCGTACTTCCATATCCCAGCATTCAAGATCCCAGCCGTTCATCAGGTGGACCACACCACTTAGATTTTATGGGAATTTTTTTAGCCATTTATGTCATCTAGTGGGGCAACGAATGAAGAATTGGATGGTTAAAAGAAATTGCTCAACGAACCTGATCAGTGTCAGTGTCCTAACAAGGGTTTCGGATACATGCACTTCAGCATGCACGGCCACGATTGTACTGGATATGGACTTTGCATGTGTATTTGCATATGGGTTTTTTTTATGAAATGCTCCCCATTTTTATCTTAATTAGATAGAACCACTAAAAAAAAAAAATTTAATTAAAATTCTTTACATATCACCCTCGATTTTCGATTTGAGAGGTTTATTCATATAATCCCTTTCCTTTGGAACAAAATGTGATAATTAATTTCTAAAAATGAATTATTTTTTTAAAAAAAAATACTCATAAGATGAAGTAACAATGGAAAAGTGACCTGGACTGCTCAAAAGTACCTAGGGAATGATTTTGACTATTCCAAAACAGTAGATGATAATCCAGATCATTTAACCCTAGGTGCTCGGTGACCGAGACAATTCAAAAGTATATGGACAGCAATATAGACTGCTGAAAAATATGTGACAATAATTTAGGCTATTCCAAGAGGTGGGTAGTGATTTAGACCGTTGAAAACTAGTAAAAACACTCCATTACGATGGATGGTGATATGGACATATTCTTTCTTCAATATATAGGAAGATATGAGGTATTTTTAATATTTTCAGAAATAAGCTGATAACTATTATTTGAAGGCAAAAAATGGTAAAATAAATAGACCCCTCAAATGAAAATGATGACCTTTACATAAAATTATTTTAGATGGTATTATCTAATTATGCTAGAAAATTGGTAGCATTTCATAAAATCCCACTGCAGTGGTTCCTTCAATATATTCAGGACCTATTGCTAGATTTCAAGTGGGAAATGTAGCCATTGAATCTGTGATCACTTTGGGATGACCCAATCCGTATATGTGGTGGGCTCCCACATGAATAGATGATTCCTAAAAATCTTGAGGACTGAGGTTTTTTTGGGCATTCTCCATTCACTAAGGTCCATCATATAGACGACTTGGATTATTGAAATGGGATCCCTCTCATCCAACTGCCAACGTCTTACTTGGCTGCCACTAGTGAAAATGGATAGATTTCTATGATAGTTCATCACTATTTTGAACATAGCGGTGATTCATCCTCTCACTTGTCAATCATGCATGTCTATCCAAACCATGCAAACCATGTGGCATGTGATGAAGTATGATTCTAAAAATCACATTGATCAAGTGATCATAACCATTTATTTGATGATCAGATAGTTAAAAGTATATTAGTGAGTGATAAAAATTTTAATGGCAAAATCAGTTGGTTACTATCATATTGGTAGTGTGAATTTCAGACCATGCTATATTCAAATTTGGATCATCCATTTGGACAGTTTAGATTTCCATACAACTATACCATGTGCATGTTTAGGGAACCACGACCATTTTAAGAGTTTCATGAACTATAACATAGGTCTAATCCATGAATTATAGGGGTATATCTGGACCATTTTAAAAGTTACAGCATCTATCTTCCATTTGTATTTTTAAAATGTGGGCTTGAGATGGAATAATAATACAAGTAGGATTTGACCGTCCAAAAGAACTGAAGAGGGGGTATTTGGTCCTTATCCCTATGTAAATAAAGAAGAGAAATGCTCCATGCTTTCATAGAACTATAAGTTATAAATGTCATACCTAGTTTCATTGGATGCAGAGACGGTCAAATCCATTGATCTAGAATGTTCCTAATGCACATTTCATAGATACCATGAAAGCATTGTTGGGGGCCTTGCACAAAACCTTAGGATCTAGCCTCTCAAAACAAACCAGAATTATAGGATAATAAAGCAATGAAATAAATCAAAGCATAAACCACACCACACAAGAGATTTTTACGTGGAAAACCCTTAAAGAGGTAAAAACCATGGGACCTTGTCCAGATCAACAATCCACTATGAAGTAGAATGTTACAACCTTCTTCACTCACACAGGAGTGGATAAACAATAAGAGAATAAAAGAAAAGCGGAGAGATCTCACCGAACTCGAGGACGTAGAAGTGCTGAGATATCAAGTGCACAATAGATCACCTCTATGAGCAGAACCTCCCTTCCACAAGCTTCCTCTCTCTCTTTCTCTCTCTTCCGCTTTTTCTCTCTTTCACCTTGGACGTGAGAACTCCTTAAAAATAGAATGCCCTAATCCCGTTTTGGAACCCCTTAAATAGAGAACCAAAGGAATTAGACTCAAATAAGGAAACTTCGCATAAGCGGAGGAATTAGACTCAAATAAGGAAACTGCGTATAAGCATAGGAATTAAACTCAAATAAGGAAACTGCGCTACCTCTCCTCTGAACTGGGGAGAAAAACCCCATCAAATCTCCACCTTTCCGACTTAGGAGGAATTCGCATTCTTCAAGCTAGCCAGGTTTCTACAAACCTCAAATTTGTCCTTGAGAAATGCCTTGGTCATCATGTCTGACCAATTATCGTCTGTGTGGACCTTCTCAAGTTATAACACCTTCTGTTCTAAAGTATCCTTGATCCAGTGATACCGAATTTCTATGTGCTTTAACTTGGAGTGCTGACTTGGATTCTTACTCAAGTGTATAGCACTTTGACTATCGCAATAGACCATGTGCTTCTCCTGCTTCAGGCTAAGTTCCTGTAGGAACCTCTTCATTCAAAGCATCTCTTTACATGCCTCTGTGACCGTAATGAACTCGGCCTCTGTCGTCGACAATGCTACAACCTTCTTTAGCTTGCTCTGCCAAGAAATCGCTCCCCCTTCAAACATGAACATGAACCCCGATATAGACTTCCTAGAGTCTATGTCACCTGCCATATCTGCATCTGTGTAGCCCTCTAACACAGGTTTTCCTTCACCATAGCATAGGCTCAACCTGGATGAGCCTCTTAGATACCGCAGTATCCATTTCACCACTGCCCAATGCTCTTTACCAGGATTGGCAAGATACTGGCTAACAACACTAATCTCATATGTTATGTCTAGGCGGGTACACACCATAGCATACATCAAACTTTTACATCTGACGCATAGGGTATCTTCCTCATCTCATCCACCTCTGCCTTCGTCTTATGACACTGTTTGTCGCTCAATTTGAAGTGACCATCCAGTGGAATACAGATCGGCTTCGCTGCATTCATATTGAACTGCTCTATGACTTTCTCAATATACTGCTCTTGTGACAACCAAAGCTTTTTGTTGCTTCTGTCACGGGTTATCTCCATTTCTAAGATCTGTTTAGTCGGGCCCAAGTCTTTCATAGCAAACGACTTGCCCAACTCCTGTTCCAGCCTGTCAATCTTCTTGATGTCTTTACCCATGATGAGCATATCATCAACGTATAATAGCAGAACTAAGAAATCACCTTCTGAGAACTTGCACATGAACACACAGTGGTCTGATTCCGTTCTGTCATACCCATGCTTTAACATAAACGAGTCAAACTTCTTTTGTCATTGTTGTGGAGCTTGTTTCAGCCCATACAAGCTCTTCCTCAGCCTACACACCATATGTTCTTTGCCCTTAACTTCGAACCCCTCTGGTTGGTGCATGTAGATCTCTTCTTCTAGGTCACCATGGAGGAAGGCAGTTTTAACATCTAACTGCTCCATCTCCAGATCCATGCTAGCCGCCAACCCAAACAACACCCGTATGGATGTCAACTTCACCATTGGTGAGAATATCTCCTCGAAGTCTATGCATTTCTTCTGACCAAACCCTTTCACCACAAGTCTGGCCTTGAACCTCGTCTGTGAATTCTTCTGCTCAACCTTCTTTCTAAGACCACTTGTTGCTCAAAGTTTTCTTGCCCTAAGGCAATTTCACCATATCATAGGTGTGGTTCTTATATAAGAATTTCATCTCCTCTTGCATAGCTTTCAACCACTCCCCCTTATGCTCGTCGACTAGGGCCTCGGAATAATTTTCTGGCTCTCCCCCATCAGTCAGCATAATGTACTCATGCAGCGAGTCCAACCTCTTGGACGGCTGTTTGTCCCTAGATGACCTTCTCACCTATGGCTCAACAAGTGGATCAAGTGGGGGCTACTCCCTCGGTCAATCTTACGAAGGAACTCCCTTGTCTTATATACCTTTCTGTACTCCCCCGTCATCAGGCACCACGGGAGGAATAATCGAAAATTCATGTCCTCTAACTCACCTGAACTAGACTAGTTTTTCTCTGGCTTACCAATGTCTTCTATGCACTGATCTTCAAAAAAAAACCGCATCTCTGCTCCTAACGAGCTTCTTCTCGGTCGGATCCCACAATCTGTAACCGAACTTTTCATGACCGTAACCTAAGAACACACACTGTCTGATCTTCATATCGAGCTTGGACCTCTCATCCTTTAGTATGTGAACGGATGCCCTGCATCCAAACACCCTGAAATGATTGTACGATGGATCATGTCCAGTCCACACCTTCTCTGGTACTTCTCCATTCAACGGGGCTGATGGAGACTTGTTTATCAAATACACCGCCGTGTGCATTGCTTCTCCCCAGAACGTCTTAGGCAATTTCGCATGGGATAACATGCATCTGATTCTCTCTACAATGGTGTGATTCATTCTCTCAGCCACACCATTATGCTGGGGAGTCTTGGGAACTATCTGTTCATGTCGTATACCCAGGGACTTATAATACTCATGAAAGTCGTCAATGTATTCACCACCATTGTCAGTGCGAATGCACTTCAATGATCTACCTGTCTCTCTCTTGACCATAGCATGAAACAATTTAAACACCCCAAAGACCTCGTCCTTGGATTTTAAAGTATAAACCCAAACCCTCCTAGATGCATCATCTATAAAAATGACAAAATACAATGCCCCACTTAAGATTTTTATCCTCATAGGACCACAAACATCAGAATAAACCAATTCTAATTTATGCACTTTATTAACATGAGAAGCAGTTTTAACAAATGAAACTCTATGTTGTTTCCCTGATAAACAATCAATACAGGTTTGAGTGGTATACCTATCATGTCTGGAATGAGTCACTTTCTCGATAGTACCTGAAGTCCTTTTTCACTCATGTGTCCTATACGCCTGTGCCACATGTTAATAGTTGAATCTTCCGTTGTGTTCAACCCACCCTTACACACACTGACACTTGCCTTGTAAATGGTGCAACACTTCTTTCCTCTGGCTGCGATCAACGAACCTTCGATGAGCTTCCAATGCCCACCAACAAAACGGCTTTCATAGCCATCAGCATCCAACCTTCCCGTTGATATCAAGTTGAGGCGAAGGTCTGTGATATGCCTCACATCCTTAAGTACCAATGTGCAGCCCACATCGGTCTTCACACAAATATCACTGACCCCTACGATCTTCGATACGCCAGAATTTCCCATCTTCACGGTTCCAAAGTCACTTGACTTGTAGCTTGTGAAGAAGTCCTTGCATGGAGTCGCATGAAAAGAAGCTCCCGAGTCAATCACCCAGTCGGTGTCCTGACTCGTAGCCGTGAGACAAACATCATGATCTGCTGAAAGAATAACTACAACGTCGCCATCTGAAATGACCGCAATGAAGTCTGATTCATCTTCATTCTCCTTTCCTTTTCCTTTCTTGTCGTTCTTCTTACCACGACATTTATGCTTGTAGTGGCCCTTCTTGCCACAATTCCAGCATTCAACATCCTTCCTGGTACTCGACTTGCCTCTTGATTTATCTCGGGCTTTCCCGCCCTTCCTATTCTTTCCTCTTCCTCGTTCCTGTGTCACAAGGGCCTCTTGCTAAGTAGACCCCTGAGACTTCCTCCTTGTCTCTTCATTGAAAAGACAACTGGCTACTTGTTCCATGAAAATCTTTCCGTGTGGCGCGGAGTTACTTAGAGACACAACCAATGTCTCCCAACTGTCAGGCAATGAACTAAGCAATAGCAAAGCCTACAATTCATTATACAGGACCATCTTCATAGCGGAGAGCTGGTTCACTATATTGCTGACCTCATTCCTGTGCTCGGCCACATAACCGCCATCTTTGAACTTGAGATTCACAAGTCGTCGTATCAAGAAAATCTTATTGTCGGTTGTCTTCCTCTGATACAGCCCTTATAATTTCAGTCATAGGCTAGCGGCTGAGGTCTCTGTAGACACATGGTGGAATACGGAATCGTTCAACCATTGTCTAATAAACCCCACCGCCTTCCGGTCCATCTTCTTCCAATCATCATTAGACATATCCTTGGATTTTGCTGATATGCCTAAAATTGGAGAATATAGGTCCTTGCAATAAAGCAAGTCCTCCATCTTAGCCTTCCATATGGTCCAGTTAGAACCATTGAGGTTGATCATCCTTGATGAGCCACCTTCCATTATTCAAAATTGATCCCACTCCGTTCAATGAACTTAGCTTTGTTACTACTTTGTTGGGGGCCTTACACAAAACCTTAAGATCTAGTCTCCCAAAACAAACCAGAATTATGGGATCATAAAGCAATGAAATAAATCAAAGCATAAACAACACCACACAAGAGATTTTTACGTGGAAAACCCTCAAAGAGGTAAAAACTACAGGACCTCGTCCAAATCAACAATCCACTATGAAGTAGAATGTTACAACCTTCTTCACTCACGTAAGAGTGGATAAACAATAAGATAATAAAAGAAAAGCGGAGAGATCTCACCGATCACGAGGACGTAGAAGCGCTAAGATATCAAGTGCACAGCAGATCACCTCTACAAGCAAAACCTCCCTTCCACAAGCTTCCTCTCTCTCTCTCTTTCTCTCTCTCTTCCTCTTTTTCTCTCTCTCACCTTAGACGTGAGAACCCCTTAAAAGTATAATGCTCTAATCCCGTTTTGGAACCCCTTAAATAGAGAACCAGAGGAATTAGACTCAAATAAGGAAACTTCGCATAAGCGAAGGAATTAGACTCAAATAATGAAACTGTGCATAAGCGGAGGAATTAGAGTCAAATAAGGAAATTGTGCTACCTCTCCTCTGAACTGAGGAGGAAAACCCCTTCAAGCATCACACTTATGTAGAAAATATAAACATGGACGGTCATGATCATTTACACAAAAAAAAAAAAGGTCTAATCAACAATTGGAGGGCCGTCATGGATTGCTTATGTTTCTAAAGAATGACATTTATTAATCATAACTATCCCAGAAAAAGGATGGCCACAAAGATGAGTTAGGTTATCCAAAAAATGTGATTTTTGCATGGCGGCCAGTGAAATGTATTCTATAATTAGATAATTTAGATTGATGAATTGAACTTTTCAAGTAAACCAGTACTACTAAGAGCTCTATAATTTACTATATACATATAAATCATATATCCATATATCCAATTCAGATCGAACTCGTATGATTTCTTATGGAATTTAAATTTGTGTGCCAATTGGTCAGATCCAATTATTTAATCAAACAGATAATATAGATCCCACTATAGGAATGACAATTAAAAATTAGCCACATTAACCTAGCCCTGATCTCCTATGCCCTAACCCTAATTGAGTTGAAAAGACCACAACCCCTACAGCCACCTTCAAAGGTGAAAGTTAAATGATCAATGTTATAAAATTGCCTAAGATTTTCAATGTATAGATGGTTTTGATCATTAAATATAAACTTGAATCTAAGGAGCATGGTTTTAAGACCGAACGGGTCCATGCAATTCATCCTAGTTGAGTTGGACTCAACCAAATCCAATCCAATCGACACCTTGATTCACCCCAACTCTAGTGAGTTACAACTCAGCTGGAAACGAAACTAGTACATCCAAGTAGCAGTATCAATTAACTATCTGTTAAGTACTTTTTATTTATTTATTATCATTAGCTAGTTAGTACACCCCAATGTCAATTCACACATCACTGTTAGCCACCCCCACTAGGGAATCAATACCAAGACCCTAGTGTTGAAAAGAGGTATCTTTCACTTAGTCTGCCACTTGAGCTATGGATCAGGGTGTCTATCTGTTAAGTACTTATTTTCAAATCACTGGTCGAAAACCTAAACACTCGACTAGACGTCCAGCTGGGTCGGGTTGATTCCCGAACTCATTAAGTGTTAGTTGACTTAGTATTTAATTATTAAAATTCTACTCTAATAAATATTTAAAACTATCTTGGATTAGTATAAAACATTTATTAAACCATAGATTGTTGGTTGGTGTTGCCTATCAAGTCAGCCTAGTCGACGAGTCATGCCAAGTAAGAGTTCACACTGCCAAGTTGACTCAATCAATTTTTAAAACGATTCAACTAGTTTTAGAACTATGGTTCAAACCATTTTATAAATGGACTAAATGAGCACCTTTAACAAGTGTCTTTATACTATCGATTTTTTTTATATAATAGTGTCCTACTTGATAAGTGGACTAAGCCTGCCACTTGAACCAGACATTCCAAATGAACGTAGGATTATCAAGCCATCCATCGATATGCTCCGATGCCCGGCGCTGTGTGGGGCCCACAAAGATGACAAATTTACTTTGTCCATCTGTTTTTCAAGAATATAATAAGACGAGATTCCAAAAATCAGGCAAATCCAAAGCTCATGTGAGTCATACCACATGAAATAGTGAAGATTGAACACCTAGGGGTGACAGAAGTTGTGAATTAGTATGATATTTGTGCCTAAAGTTAATCTGAGTGGTAATAACTAGAGCTGGGCATCGGACCGAGTCGGATCAGATTGGGTCCAACTCAATTCGGTCCGAATCTACATGGGCTGACCCGAACTCGATCCGATCCGAGACCGAGTCCGGACATCTGACTCGACCCGATCCGATGCATAGTTGGCCTGACCTGAACCGAGTCCGATTCGGTGAAGGAAACCGAGTCGAATCGGGTTGTGTACAATTCGAATCGAATTTTTTAATAGTGAAAATCATTATCCTCGCTACTATTTTCTGTGTGGTCCATTTGAGCTTTAGATATGATTCTTTTTTTATTTTTCAAATGCTCTAAAATGATAACAAAAAATGGATAAACGGTACGGATATAATAAATACATCATTTTGGGGCCCATGTAATTTTGATCTCATTTGAGCCGTTCGTACAACTCAGATCTCGAGGGGCGTCTCCGCTTGTCTTTACACGACATGTATCTACACCAGCTGGCAGCTTAGCTGCTAGCTGTGCCTATGTCCCGTCGGATTAAATAATGACAGGTTGAGAGTGGGCTACTGAAGTGACGTCACCAAGTTCTGTGGACCCCACTACGATGTTGTATGTGTTAATCCACACCGTCCATCCATTTTGAGATATCATTTTAGGGCATGAGCCAAAGAATGATGGCAGATAAAAAGTTTGTAGGGACCCCACCAAGAAAACAGTGGGGAGAGTGATTCCCACCGTTAAAACTATCCTAAGGCCCATTGTAATGTTTATTTGAAATCCAACTTGTTCAAAAGTTAAAAAAGACATAAATAAGGGAAAACACGAATATCTGGTTGATCTAAAACTTTCGTGGCCTTTAGAAGTTTTTAATAGTGGGTGTCACTGTCCCCACTACTTTCTATGTTGGGGTCAACTGGAGCTTTGGATTTAATTCATTCTTTGGATATTGCCCTGAAATGATCTCTCCAAATTAATGGAAGGTGTGAATACAAAACATACATCATGGTGGAGTCCACGGAACTTGGTGACGTCACTTTAGTAGGGACTCTTGCTGCTCAACCTGTCAGTAGCTACTCGCCTACCCGTGTTGACGTGTTGTGCACGTAACTCAGTTAACAGCAGCTTACAGCTGTTGCCTGTGTTAACTGTGTTGACATGTTATGCACATAACTCAGTGGTCTTTATCGTACTGAGTAAACTCTGTTGGGGCCAACCGTGAATGCATGTGGTTATTCACGCCATCCATTCGTTTTTCCAGATCATTTAGTGGTTGAACCCAAAATTGATACATTTCCAAAGCTCAAGTGGACCATACCACAGGAAAAAGCAGAAGTGTTGATTTACACTCCGGATCGAATCGGATCCATTCGATTCGGATCGGTCCGGATTGACCACAATCCTAACTTGATTCAAAAAAACGATCGGATCTGAATGGTCCTACTCGATCTGCATCGATCCAAGCCGTCGGTTCGATTCGAATCGGGTCGGATCCACTGGATTGGGTCAGACATGTCTACCTCTAGTAATAACGCTATGAACGGTTTGTATGCATGTGTACATTTCCGTTCCCACTATTTTGTTTGGTGTGACTTACCTTAGTTTTGTGACTTTTGTCTCTACTTGGTTTTTAGAGTCTTGTCTTATTATAGTCTTTCAAAACATATGGATGGAATGGATTTGTCCAAAAACATCTCTGTGAAGGCTACCCACTTGAGCCGGACATTCCAACATAGGACAATTAAGTCATTCATCGTTATGCTCCAATGTTTGGTGCTTTGTGGGGTCCACAAAGAAGTCCATGTCAAATCCACTCCGCCATCTGTATTTCAAGACAACAATAAGACAGGATTCCAAAAATCAGTCAGATCCAAAACTCATGTGAGTCATACCACATGAAACAGTGAGGATTGAACACATAGGGATGACCAGAAGTTGTGAATAAGGATGATATTGTGCTAAAGTTTAGCTGAGTGGTTAAAACTCCATGAACGGTTTGGATGCATGGTACATTTTCGTTCCCCACTATTTTGTTTGGTG